>JBBPRJ010000027.1:0-25569 GCA_038092975.1 Chalciporus piperatoides | reverse complement strand
GGAAGAGGGGTCATGGCCCCGACTGGACCAGTGACGTGGTCACTTGGACATCAGAGCTACTCTGTGGATCTAGGAAGATATTTGTTTTCAGGGCTTTGTATTTGCAGGTTTCCGTTTCTTTCTGTCTCTTTGTTTGGATGCCATGTTCTGACCCCGTTCTCATGTTGTTTAAGTCGTTATTCTTGCTGTATCTTCTGACTTATAGTGTTGTTTTAATCACCTAATTATCAACGTCTTCCACCAGGCCGTTTGTTGATCCTAAATGGAATTTTTTTTGCCGGGGCTCTGGCGTGTTAAAGCCGGCGGCGACTGCCAGCCGTTGGCCTATGTAAGTAATTTCGCGACCTGCGACATGATAAATTCATTATGTTGACGAGATGCTGGGATGTCGATATTTGCCAACTCCAAGTTATTCGCATGCGATACTTGCTTGGTCATCCAGATGCCGTGACCGTCCGCAGCATTGTCTGGCTGAGGTGGGCTGTAACGGACTGCCATTGGGAGCATAGAGGGTACTATCAATGAAACGGGCAGTGTGCACTTTAGCTCCGAGTGAGCCGCAAGGAGATACAGAATGTGCGGGATTATATGGTAGGGTTGATTCGCCGGACAAAGTTACGCGATGCCGTCGACCACCGAACCGACCATATTCCTCACGAAGAAGAACTGCAGGTTGTTGAAGAACAGCAAGGATTACTTTCGCTTGAAGTCTCCGATTCTGACACTCTTAGACTGCCAACCATGGGCTCTGATGCTGTCAAGTCAGAGGGCCGCGAAGGCGACGCGTCAGCGGGCATTGTCGTTTGGGTGCGTCTGAGCGCTTTGGTCATCCTTCGTTTGCATTTCATCCTTTCGTTCGCCAGGCTTCAGTCTCTGTAAGATATCGTGCCCCCGCTGTGGGACGACGTCGTCGCATGTCTGATAATGCTGGCAGGTCTTCGTGGTGGTGACATGGGTTATCGTCTTCAGCAACAACCCGACTTCGCTCGGTTGGTTCAAGTATCACCCTCTCCTGCAAAGCTTGGCCATCGCTTGCGTCACCTACGGTACGTGCGCACCCTCTCCACCCTCGTTCTTTGACCCGCTGACTGCAAAACCTCATTGTTGTGTAAAGGTATTCTGACCCTCCAGCCCACCTCTCAACCCCGAACCAAGGCTGCTGGTCTTGAACGGCACAAAATCGCCACTGCCGTTCTCGGTGTCCCCTTCATTCTCGCCGGAACGATGATCATGATCTACGTGAAAGAGAGTCATGGCAAAGGGCATTTCACGACTTGGCACGGCGTACGTGTGTGTTGAATTTGTCCTCAACTTCTTGGTCGTTCATGCCAATTATAGACATTCGGAATTATCACTACTCTGTGGTTGGTCGTTCAACTCCTTGTTGGAGGCTCAACGGTCTGGTTCGGCGGCGCTTTCTGGGGCGGGGGAATGAAAGCCAAAGCGATGTGGAAATTTCATAGGTATGCTTGCCATGTCGCGTCATCTCCTCCGAGCTGACATACAGTATGGTTCCTAGGTTGTCAGGATATATCCTTTTCCCGACCGTCTTGTTCACCGCATACCTCGGAGGCGCATGGTCTGACTGGGTCACCACTCACAGCGAGTCATTCGTGAGGTTGTTGGCATATTCTGTTGCGCCATGTTTCATCCTTGCTGGAGTTTACTCTCGCATTCGGTATGTGATTTTGCCCCGTTGATTAGATGTCCTGATATTGTTGCTCACCATACACCCGACAGCACGTCCAAGATGAAGTTTTTCTGAAGATGCTCGTGTATTCTCTTGTTCCGTACAAGTCCCTAGTATAGTGTTCCCAGAAATGTCAGATTATCTTGTGGTCTTGCAGAAAATACGACTATTTTTTGATCTCGTTCAGCGCTGGGCAGCCTGTTTCGGGTCGGCTGTAGGCACCGGCTGAGATGCAGGGACAACGTCCGACAAGAATCCTGGCAAGAACCGCTCCAGTCTCGCTTGCGTTGCAGTCCACAGAGTGCGCTGCTGCTCGTCCCGGTTGTCCTCCGAAGGAGGCGGCGGGACCAGGATACTCGCAGCATTCATCACCAAGACTACATTCTTGAGTGATTCGGAAACGGCTTCATACTATATATGCTTGAGTCAGTACTGTCGTAGCGTTCGCAGAACAAACACGGGACATACAAACTGTCCACTCTTCTCCGCGCTGATCAGACGATCAAGCAAGTCTAGGATCTCGATCCACAAAATCCTGATATCAGTCTTTCGGTGACTATCCCGCACCTCAAAGTGCATGAAGACCTTGCAGAGCAATGCAGATGCCCGCAATCGAGTCTCTGACATGCCTTGAGGATCGACGAGGTATACATGAGGTTTGAGGAGCTCGTCCAGGATAGGGAAGATCACGCTGTTGAAAATCTCTTCCACTTGGCTGTGGTCCGTTTCATCATAGACAAGCTGAGGGCCGAGCAAGAGGCGCTGTAATTGGTTGATGGCAGTGTTTCGGACGAGTCGCGACGGGTTTGTCGATTGTCTGCCCAAAGACGAGATTACCGGGAGACAGTACTGCCGCCAAACTATCGAGAATGTCAGCCACGGCTTCCACAATCTGAAAGGGGCCGCTCACCTTGTGAGGGTTGCAACTTTGTAGATTCCGCAAAAGGTACCAAGAACCTTTTCAAGTCGAATGTGAGGTCAACTGCCTTGCGTCCGCGATCAATTGGGGGGGAACTGGCACGTGGGATGAGCGGTCGAGGAAAACAGATGAGACGGTACTCACTCCGCAGGAGGCTGTTGCTGTGCTCGGCGAGGCCTTGGTTGCTGAAGCGGTATCGATGCAGCCGCGGCGGTTGCAAAGTCGTCCAGGATGGACAAGACAGCAGAGAAGTTGTCTGAAGTTATCCGTTGGCTCTGCCCTTCCGAAGCGAAACCCGTGACGATGTCAAAAGTGGACCGAGCCGCCTCAGGATTCGAGATCGTTGAACGGAGCGTCGCAAAGATCACGGTCCATTCTGTTTGGGTGCTGGAGTCGACCGTCAATAACCGACATCTACTTCAACAAACGACGAATGCTCACCTAGCGATGGCAGTGTGTTGGAGAATCAAGTTTACACCTGCAACCACATGCTCGGAAACAGAATTCGCAACGGAAGGTGGTAAGTTGGCAATCAGGTCGAGCGATATGTAGAGTTGATCGCGCAAAGCACCCTTGGTTCGGGACATTATTGGCAATCATGTAAAGTTCGAGTAGGCGCATCGCTACTCACCTTTTGAGCCAAGATTAAAGCAAGACGCAGAAGTGCAACGACAGCTCGTTCAATGAGTAGCACACTATAGTGAGTCGAAGACGATAACAGCGCAGATAGGTGTTCGAAGATAACCGGCCTAGAGACGCACCAGATTCAGTTACAGACGCACGTTCAGGAGAACACAGACCCACCATAGTTCCTCGATACACTCGGTGGTGTGGCATGCAATGCTCACCATCGTTTCCAGCAGGAAGACAGCAGCAGGATCGTACGGCAGTACATAGGTTCCATCGGTTGCTCCGTTGTACGGGCTGGAAATGTCGTCTGACTCCTGTTTCAATCTCGCAATAGTTCTCTCGTGCGCAAGAGCCTCAAGCGCTCTGATGGCAGCAACCAAGGCCTCAGAGTCCAGTTGCCTGGAGAATAGTCAGATGAGTATATATGTCATCGGCATGCACTTACACGATCTGCGCATAAAGCTCGTCTAGGCGGCAAGATGCGATACAATCAATCGTGCACAGCGTATTCTCTATCTCTTGATCCGTGGCTTCAGGTACGAGATGGTCAGAGCTTGCGCTGTAGGGAGTCATGAGATATGACGACAAGGCCGAAAGAAGGCCGCCGCCGTCGCTCCTTGGAGCCGGTCGCGACGGCTGAGCACCTCGTAGTGGTATCATCGTCACACCACCAAGAAAGTCCTCCATCTGTAACATCCTCATGGGGAGCAATGAATGCATGAAAAGATTCTCGAACATCTCGAAAATCTATAGCGGAATTCAGTTCTGGAGCGACGACGATGAGAACACACGTCTCACTTGCGTCCAGCCTTCACGAAGTGCATTGCCATTTCCGTTGACGATGTTAAACAACACCACCGCGGCCAGCTGTCCCTTGAAATTTGTACCAAACTTGACAGAAAGCGAGGAAACAGTGACAGAATGTCCTTCCACCTCGACCACTGGATAGTTGGGGACGTGAGCAGGGAGGTTCTCTGACAAGAGTCCGGTGGCTTGTGAGAGCGAAACGACAACGAAATCAAAGACATCTGGCAGATTGAAGTGCCCTGCAAGCGTGGCACATTGACGGAACCCAGATATTGCGCGCTCGATCACATATTCATCATCAAATGTGATAAAGGCGTGGGCAATGGCAGATATGACCGGCTTCCATACGGTCCTGAACATGTCAAGATCGAAGAGTGCGGAGTTGCACATCATGAAGCGTCCTGCAATATAACCTTAGTCACGAATACATCAAAGAGGTCTGGGCACGGACCTGATTGACGCGAACGAGTAAGCAGCTCTTTCCATGCGTATTCAAACCCGAGTTGACCAGTGTGCTCCTCCGGCATAATAATTTCACGTTTGCGTATGGAATCATAAATGTTTTGCTGGGACGAGGTCAATCAGAGCAAATGAGGGGCAGGGAGACCCATACTAAGAACTCGGGTGTGAAGTCTTCTCCGCCATTCTGTCCTCTTAAATTCCGTTGGTAATCTTCTATCGTCATTCGTTTCTACATGACCATTCGTTATCTGAAAGTGAATCCAGGGTCAACAAAGCTCACCCGAATCTGCGAGTTGTGGAGGTCCGTGTTGAGCATGATAATAGAAAACGCAAGCACGTAGACAGCATCTTGTATCTTGATTTCCGCTGCGGTTGATCAACAAACATCAGCGATCCCGTCGTGTTGAAGACGTCCTACATACCAGGCTTTGTAGCAAAGTAAACTGTAGCGAATGTCTCTGCTATACGGTCGATTTGCTGAGCCTCTCCAGGAAGCCTGAGCGTTTCAAGCATCTCTCGCATGGCATCTACCACCGGTTTCTGTGGATGTATGCGTCAGTCAGTCACAGTTGTTGAGGGGGGGGGTCACTCACGTCTTTGAAGTCGAACAAATTCATGAACTCCTTTAGCAGATCCAGATTGTCGGCTTTCGACAAGAAGTCCCCGAGTAACCGTTTGTCCAAAAGAGTACAGCTCTTAAGGAACCTTGCCAAACTCTTTGTCCGTGTCACCTCTGGAGAGAGGTCAGAGTATATGAGTTTGTTCTCTTCCAAGAATGCAAGCCCGAGTTTTGGTTTGGAGTTGAAACGAGCTGCTCCCGTTAACACGAGCTTCTTCCTGGATTTGCTTTGCATCAGTTCATCTGGAGACAAGAATTCCTATATGCGAACTCAATGCGTGTAAAACCGTGTCAAGGTAGAAAAACACACCGAGTTCCAAGCTTCGCTCTGCTGCATCCCAAACGTGAGGGTTGATCAGTACATGCAGGATAAGACAATGTTACACCCACCCCCTGCGCGCGTGCGGCCATATCATTCACGAGTGCCAGCAACATATCCAGACAAAGATATTGTGAATGCAGTTGTGAATGCAGTTGCTGCGCGTCCGATGTAGACGAGTATTGCCATGTGTGGACTCCCTACGAGAACCCATGAAGCCGCAGGCGAACTGAGATAACACAAACTGACCTTGGTTAAGAATTCGATCAGCCGTTCGAAGAGATTCTCGCAATTGATGTCACAATCGTAGTTCATGTAAAGATCGACCATGAAACTGGGATGTCGCGATAGCTGACTCAGTGTCTCCAAAATCAAGTCACGGGTGTCTCCGCGAGCCGGTTGTACAGGAGGGCGGGAAGGCACAGGACTACCTTTCTCTACCTCAAGCTCTGTATCGACGGATCCGAGGGTCGGAGTCGAGGAAGCGGGTGTACCCGGACGCGGTGAGCTTGTCTGAGCCTTTTTCGTCGTGTTGGCTCTTAGTAGCGGAGGGGCTGCCAAGCGATCAATGCTGAATGCCAGATACAGCTCCTGCTGCAGTTTTAGGTGTGGTCGCATTGTCTCGAATAATGAAGAGATTGTTCGCAGAGCCGATTGCAGCACAGCAGGGTTGTCGGAACGTGCAAGCTGGAAGAGGTATTTACACCCGTGATCCAGAATCAGAACCGCAAGTGATGGGTATTCGCCGATCTTTGTACCGCAGGTTTCGATAGTACCATTCAAGATACTGAGAGCAGTCAACCGCGTCGAATCTGTGTGGACTGGGTCATTTGGATCCAGAATATTGACAAGCACACGAAGTAGCTCTAAGAGGGCGGGGAGCCCATCTGCCAAATAAAACCCGTGAGTATGGACCTAGAAGCATGAAGTAGAACCCACAAGGTCTAGGTACAACGACCAAAGGAGCAGCCCCTTCAGCCGCAGGTTTGTCTTGCGAATCGGCCGATGTAGAAACAGGGACCTTGGGAGCTGGGGTGACAGTCTCTTGCGTCTGTACGTCTGTAGAAGTTCCGGAATCCATTGGTTCGCTCTGTGAGCGGGAGGTCGTGGTAGTCGAAACAGACATGCTAAGTTCGCCGTGCTGAGGCTCCTCTTCATTGATTTGAAGCTTAGCTTCTTCCTCCTTTGGGTCAAATTCGTAGAGTCGTCCAAATATCGTTCGGACTATCGAGAGCATCGTTGACTCAGCTGACCGCCGCAAGACCTCTTCGAGCTGTTCATGAGAGGGAGGCGAAACAACGGGTAACAATGACACAAACCACTTAGCCTCATCTGGCAACACGTCGTCAGAACAGTTTCCAGCATTTCGCAAATCTCCACGTCGCCCAGGAATGCCCCTACGCTGCTGCCAACCATGCAATCGTGGATGACGGTCATGATTTTGAGCAGAACGACTTCATCGCCCGATGAGTCACTGGCCTCGAATTTACAGTGCGATACCGTGCTGCTCAGGTCGACCAGAGCTATTTCCAAGTCGACGGAGTTGGCTGATATTAATGCACATACGAAGAAACTGTGAAGGGCAGAGAGAGCTGCCGATGTAATGGGGCCCGTCGAGATTGGAGATCGGATGAGCGCAAAGAAGGGACCGAGAAGCACAGGGAGGGGTGTACTTTGTATATCTAGAGCATCGTGAGCCATGGGGCACACGTATGACCGGGACTCACCTTCTGAGGCCCGTACGGTCCGCTTGAGGTCTTGGAAGCCAGCCATTAGATCTGCTTCCTGGGATTGCTTCCCGGAACGTTGATTCCCTTCTCCTGGACCTGTTCTCCGAAGGCCAAGGTCCCTTGCGAGCGCGGAATCGCGAGCGTTGAGCGTATGAGCTGCTGAAGCCCACCGCGAGTTCTTGCGCATGACTGACGTCACTGCGAGTATTTCTGAAAGTAGGACATGCTTTTGGGCTATTCGCGGGGTCGATGCAGGATATGAGGAATGCATAACTGGCGCTGACGGTCTGACTCGGACCCTCGAACGCTGACCACTCAGTGTTGTGGCTATGCCAGGCGTGGTATCGCTTGTTTATTTCTAAAGCTTTTGACAAACATACATCGAGTACTTATAGGCTGTCACGCGGTACTCGTGAAGCAATATTTGGAAATTGTTGGTACAATAATCTCATATTCACTGTCCCGATGATTGGCCTGCATCGACCCTCGATGCCATCGCAGCCTGACCAGCAGCTGTTGCTGCCAACCGAGAACGCTTCCTCTCCGCCTCTGAACTTTCGGTCAGGGCGTGATAAATATCACGATAACAGTCGACTTACCGGCTTCCTTCTCCCGCTCGATGTCGCTCACTATCGCCTCGATCTCCGAAAGCTCCAAATTCTACGAGTCCTATTCAGCACCCCAAGAAGGGGATAGGAATGAATGGGAAAACAGCTCACAGTGATCTTGCCGTAGCTTTCCATAACACTGATCTCAATATTCTTTGCTCCCGTCTGTACAACCTCGAGAAGACTCTTGACTGTCAGCTTGATGCTCTCCTCACGTGACATATCCTCTTTGTGGTTCTTCTCCAAAAATTCGCGTACTGTTTTGGATGAGCGGCCGATAGCATTCGCCTGAAAGAAGTATTAAGAAGAATCTATAGAGGGGACCAATATCGCCCACTGACCTTCCATGCACTGTAGATACCGCTAGGTTCCGTTTGATAGAGCCTTGGTCTAGTGTCGTTGGGGTCGAAACCAACGATGAGTGTTGAGATACCAAAGGGGCGGACACCGCCCGATTGCGTGTATTTCTAACAGGCCAAGTTAGGAACTGAATCGAGGGCACAACGACATCTCTGAAGCGATACAAGCCTGTTGAATACCCGCGATGTGTCTTGTGATATATTCCACAGTAACCGGGTCTTCTACTGTCAACCGATGACTTTGGCATTCTATCCGTGCTTTGTCGATCAGGACACGACCGTCGGCAGTCAGACCTTTCGGGAGGTGAGCTTGGGACGATCGCTGGTAAAGAGAATGTATGTGGTACCGGCAAATGCTAAGCAGATGTGATCGTCGAGCATCACGACCTTGCGGACAGTGCGGGGATCTTGTAATTGCAGCACGGATTTCTTCTCTACACCGAGTACGACGACATCCTTGCCTCGCACTCCAACCTAGATACGGGGGATGAGATACGGTCAACGGGAAACAAGCGAGATATGATTACTGCACACGTTCCCTTTCTGACAGCTTCGAGCGCATACTCGACCTACAAATGCACGGTGAGATTGAGGATCGGTATGACGCGGCCAGAATATACCTGGAACAAGTGACCGTCGGGCGAGAATACGGTGAGCGCTGAGCACGATATCAGCGCGGCTCCATATGGATAGAGCTGTTACATACCGCGATCGTAAGACCTGGACATGGATTGAGGTGGTGGTACTCGTAGTAGTAGTCTCGTACAGATTGCTCGTATACACGAACGCGCGTCCAAAGCTGGCGTATTCGCTTACATAACACCCTCGATAATTTGCACCGCCACTCACGCGTATAGCTGACACTGACAGCTCGGAGAGACTCACTGGCAGTGACCGTGGCATGTCAGACGACGACGTACAGATAGTAGAGTCAGAGCCTGGACCACCAAAGTAACCCGTTCATGTCTTTGCTCTGCCTACCACTCTTTCTGACCAGTAGAAGCCGTCCTGCAAACGACGAAGTCTGCCAGCTCTGCTCCCTCAAATTCAAAGGTCTCTCCGTGGTCGAACGCAATGCTCATTACAACGAAAAACACCCTGATGATGCATCACCTAGTGAATCTTCAAGTGTTATCCCTATGTGCTTATTGGTCTGAACGCATCCACCAGGTGTCAGGGCCACGCGCGGACGATCGAATCCCACTAATCCGAGGAAGTCGGTCGGAGCGAAAATCAAGAACGCGCTGACGACGAGGAAAAAGGAGGACGAGGACATCTTCTGGTGTCCCGCACAGGCATGTGACCCACCAAAGAATTATACACCGGGTAAGGCCTCTTGTGGTTATTATTTGGATGCCCCTGAGTTCCACCTTGGCAGGCGTGCTCCCAATTTTGAAGGATGCGTTGAAACATTCCCACAGAAGTGGTCTCACTCAACGGGCTGTCTTATGTTACGAACGGACGCCCCACATCCTTCGCGAACCGTCCGACGCCGAGTGGGGTTGCGGGCAAGTGGGCTTCTCCGACTTTTGGAAAATGTCGACTGGGCTCACCGGGCATCATAAAGCAGATATCGCAACTTCTTGATGGCATGTGCCGCTCTGATGGATCAGAAAATCCAGACTAGTTACTCCGCTCATCTTGCTGACCCAATACCCCCTGGTATACGCAATTTACAACAATGGATTGAAGACGCTTGGAAGCAAGGTGGGGTGAACTCGAAGCGTGATGTTACTGGAGCTGACACGATTTTCAGGTTACGATGCCATTGGTGCTGACGAATTAGGCCATGAGTTGGTAGATACCCGGAAACAAATTGGTACCGGAGGTAGTCTTTGTCAAAGATGAACCGACATTCTCCCACTAACGCATTCCCTTAGAACTTTATGTCGCTTTCACTTCTCGCAGAATCCCGTAGGTGCTGATATCTCACCACTGTTTCAGAATAATCCAGACCTTGATTTTAGCTGTGTGCTCTTGGATTTTGATGTCGAGAAATCCCGAGGTTGTTTCATTTGTTTAATTGAGGCATTCCGCTCAGATCATATCATAGGGTTCGATGCTTTGACATCCTGGGTTGTTCACTACTTCTCTGAAGAGTTGAAACCGAAGGGGGATGTTAACACAGCACTCTTCTCCACGTCGCCTGTTGTGGCCACAAAGAAGATGCCTATCATAATGCAGTTTCCAAGTCATTCTGTAACGATCGTGGGTTTTGAGATTGCGAAGAATGACGATGTGCACTTGCTCGTCTTTGATCCGTCTAGGTAATTTCCTCACAAAATTCTAGTGAAGAGGACACTTGATTGATAACTATCGACGTGCAGCCAAATCAAGGACGACATCCGAGAGGCGGCTTCGGTTGGGCCGAACAACGTCGAGTGGAAGTCCTTTAGCGTAGTTGGGAAAGGCAAACGTCGCGAACGATCCGACTCCCCTGTTTCAAACAAGCGACGGCGTAAGGAGCAGGATCCTGATGACGATGTGGTTTGCTTAGAAGCCTCGGAAGGGAAAGGGGCAAGAAGTTCGAGACACTCTCTGGTCTCTCGAATTCTGGAGCCGAACGCGATTATTAAACGAATGAGGTTAGTTGCAAAACACAGGTGAGTTCATTCTTGTCCACTTGAGACCTCGATGATCCTGACATTTACCTTCAGGAAATACCATTGCTACCAACTCCTTTATTTCACCATGGGACAACCATTGTCGGACGAGGAGCAGAGCCAGCGCAAAGTCGTTTATAGTGAGGTCATGTGTTGATCTTTCGAAGCATTCAGTCTTCATCGTGCGCACTTTGGTATAATTCCCCCCATCACACCATGTATTGCACATTACACATTTAATCATCAGTCTATAATCAAGCGGAGGTTGGAATATTTGGAGATGGATTCTCTGACTGAGTGCTAGGAACTCCTGCGAGCGGGGGCAGAAACAGCGCAGTCACAGCCGACCGCAGGGCCCTCTCCCAGGCTTCGTGTACCTGGTAACCTCCTGCCCTCATGAGGCCTTCTCGGTCCTCTCTGACCGCCTCGCTGTACACGTCGTCGTATTTGTCCCGCAAGGTGTACATATCCTCATACGCATACCAGTCGTCCTGTAAAGGGACATGCGGCACGTCAGGAACAGTGGTACTCTGGACTGCACGCGAGCGCAGGAGTTGGGAACCGCTCTTCGCCGTTGTAGTGGCAGCAGACCGAGCAGCCAACCGTTTGTTCGCCTGGGCGCGGGATTTTGCAATCACTCTCGCGGCGTCCTTGGTGCTTGTCTCGAGTCGATCGATTATTTCTCGCCGGCCTTTCTCCTTCTCCTCGCGTTCCATTTCTTCCTCCTTTCGGGATTCTACTGCACGCTGCTCTCTTTCTAATCGATCTTGTTCTTCTTGCTCTTTGAGTGCGTGTGCGTATTGTTCCTCTCTCCGCAAGTTGACCTCGATCAGTTGAGCATTCTCTTTGCGATATCTCTCTATCCGAGCCTCCGTCTCTGGAATGTCAATGTCATTGATGAGGTTGAACACTTTGATTCAAGTGAGAAATGAAACTCGGGAGACCGTAAGCGCGTGAACTTACTGATGTCTTCAACCTCTTCAAGGTAGTCATTGTACGACCGAAGGTCGGGGAAGTCATCTCGACGCTTGTTGAAGCTACGGGAACACGCTGTGAGAATCATTTACAAGCGAACTGAAATGGAATAGTTCATACTCCTTGGCTATGCGTCTCCGTACTGCGACTTCCTTCTCCACCGTGAGGTCTTCGAAAGTCTGGGGTGCAAACGCGAGCTTCCTGAGGATCTTTTGGCATATGGGACAGGGAGCAGGTCCGAGTGTGAACAATCGGTCGATGCACGATTCACACCTGAGAATACAATAAAATTGAGTTGTCGTTGACAGAAGTCTCCGATGAAGCAATTACATTTTGTGATAACATGAGCTTACGAGCAACCGAAGCTTTGGGTTGAGATATCGATCCGACTTGCAGACAGGACATTGGTCGTCCATGGACTACACCAGTATCAGTAAGCGTACGAGTGCTCGGTGTGGGCGCGTCGAACTCACGAAGTACTCTGCAGTTCTACCAGATGCATCCTTGACACCACCGCCAAAGATCGTCGTGGATGTGCTCTGGACTTGAGGCGTGTTGGATCGGGTGGGATGAGAGTTCGTTGCTCCGCTACCGCCCTTCCGCACCGTCGTACCTCTTAGCCATCCTCCAACATTGGCCGTGCGAGACATGGTGGTGGACGAACGCCAACAGCGAGGAGTGCAGCTTATGTAAATGATTTACCCCTGAGTACAAAGGGACTTGGATGAATATAGCGGGTATTAGTAATTAGTAAGTTCTTTTTTTATTTAATCAATCTGTACTTCTGGAGTAGCAAGTGGGTGCACGACGTTCTCTGTCGAAGGGGTGGAGCTATCCAAGTTAGTATTTCCTTTACTTATAGCGTGGGTGGGCATCGTGCATGGGCGGGTTTTTGACGAGCGGACACGGATCGGGGTAGCGGTTTCATCTTGATTATTACTCGGGGCCTGCCAGTGGAGGCGAGTCGTTGACGTTTTCTGACACCAAACTGCATAAGGACATATTTTCACGATGACCATCCCCAGTTCTTCGCGCAGACCGACTCTGATCCATCGTTATCTTGAGCAGTGAAAACTTCGGACGCTATTGGATTGAGACTGACGGTGAGCCTTCGACGCAATGAGAGGATGAGAAACAATTGTGGGCCATCCAGTGGAGGCCCGAGGAAGAGACATAAAGCTTATTACTTACCCACAGTCGGGGTCCAGCGGCGCTAAAGAAGGTCGAGAGAAATTATAATTGATCTCAAGTTGCCATACACGTGAGATACAGACTCTGCTCTGCCGACTGACGGGTAACCAACTCACACTCTCCCCATACTTATCCCCTCCATCCAAGGCCTGCCCAATATTTTCATATCCTCACCGAATTAGGCCATATCTGTGTGTAACAGTATATATGATCGTCCATCCCCCAGCTATTGACATCCATCTTAGGTATCCCCCCAGCTCTCTTTAATCCACAACCGAATCCACCAATCCTTCTCGACAAACTCTCCACCGCTCCTGTAACCTTTCCTTCCCTTCTCTTCGGTCCGTCGAGCCTCACCTCGACGTCACCCCGAACTTCTTGTATACTCTATCAAAACCAAGACCAAATCAGCCATCACATCACCATGGATCATTTTTACGCGCCCACACCCCAGTCAACCTCGACAATTGCGTCGGAGATGCTACCATTCCGTCGTCAGTCTGTACCCATGGTATACGAGGCTCTGATGACGCCTCCAGTGTCTCCGGGTCATAGCGAGGATGGTGCGGATGCTGGTCGCTCCGGCCCCATGGAACATTTTCCGTATCCAGAGAAACCGTCAACTCAGGAAGCTCAATTACAATCACACCCAGCACCACCCTTGCAAGCACCCCGATCCCACTCGCAACCTATCGACCCACATGGACATCCGCCCCCCACCCCACCCACTGCGGTTGCCCGTTCACTCGAAAATGAGGAGGTCCACGTAGAAAAACCAGGTGTCCTCAAATTGGCCGATTTTGAAGTGAGGGGAGCTCTGGGTGAATTTTCGCCGTTGCACCTTGGTGGTTGCGTTGCTTATTATGTTGCAGGCACGGGAACCTTCGGAAAGGTCCTCTTGGTTCGTCTCAAGACAGCGACCTCCGGTACCAAGAACATCTTTGCTATGAAGGTCCTTCGTAAAGTTGAAATTGTTCGCTTACGTCAAGTTGAGCATGTCAACGCTGAGCGATACATCCTTTCACGAGTACGACATCCTTTTATCGTGGATCTCTTCGCGACCTTCCAGGACAGTTTGAACATTTACATGCTCATGTCCTACATTCCAGGCGGTGAACTGTTCACTCACCTTCGTCGAGCCCAGAAGTTCACCTCTGACGTCACCCGGTTCTACCTCGCGAACATCATCCTTGCCTTAAAATACTTACATTCCTTCAACATCATATACCGTGACCTAAAGCCCGAAAACCTTCTTCTAGATTCCCGCGGTTATCTTCGCTTGACAGATTTTGGATTTGCCAAGATTGTTGATGACCGTACTTGGACGCTCTGCGGTACGCCGGAGTACCTCGCACCAGAGATTATTCAATCTGAGGGCCACGGGAAGGCTGCAGACTGGTGGGCATGCGGAATCCTCTGTTACGAGATGCTCGTTGGATATCCTCCATTTTACCACGAGACTGCGTATGGCATCTACGAGAAGATTTTGCGAGGCGAAATCCACTGGCCACGCACCATGGACAGGCTGTCCAAAGAGCTCATCAGGGCATTCTTGCATCCTGATCGTACCAAGCGCCTTGGAAATATGATTGGTGGGCCACAGGATGTTCTTGACCACCCGTGGTTCCGTGGCGTGGACTGGGATGCGTTGGAACGCTGCGAGATCAAGGTACGCCGCTTCCCTACCTTGCGAGGATTGACTGACGGATGAATTTTGCAACAGGCGCCGATCATCCCCCATACCACTTCCCTTGACGATACCCGTCACTTCCTTCACTTGCCGCTTCCACCTTTGGAGGACATGCCTGGGCTCATCATGGAGGAAAGCCCTCCTGCCATCCATCAGAGATTCGAACCCACTACTTATCAGTTCCTCGAATTTTAATTTCTTCCGTTCTCTACTGGTTTCCTCCGTCTGCAAAGGCTGAATTATAGCATAATCGTTCCTTCGTTTCGCCTCCGCGTGTGTCCTTCTCTGATTCGATCTTTAGCGAATGACCCGAACTCACATCTCTTTCACTTTCTGTGGCTTCGCTCTGTCTATCCCCGCCTCCCCCGTGTAGCTTTGATCTTCAATATGCTGTATCCCTTACCGTGACTCTGGGACCTAGTGACTCGGACTCATGTTTCTATCTTTTCTTTGATGATGTAGACTGATTAGGTAGCCTTTGGCATATTATCCGTTGTTATCAGAAATCGTTCACTCGCTTCCCAGCGCTGGTCATTTCCTCATTGATCGACCGCAACAGGTGGGTACCTTCTATCGTGTACTTGATAGAGAAGGGTCCAGTTCGGTCGTCGCAGGGCGATGAGGAATTATTTTGCTGTATTGGCCAAGTAATGGCCAACTTTGAGCCTGGATACACAAAGAGTGATCTACTGCAAGTCAAAAACCACGGAATCAGAGTCATCATCCTGCCCGTCCCCACGACAATAAATCCTTCCTCTTACACCGTCAAACGCATAAAAGGCTCCACTTCCAACGTCCGAAGTCTCGGACACATTGACCATAGCCGTGCATTCCTCTCCACTTGCGTCGATCGAGAATTTATAGATGTTGGGAACGGGCTGAGAAGGTGAGGTTGATTCAGCCATGCGAACAAGTCCCCTCGCATAGCCATCGCTTGAAGCTTCCAACCCGAAAAATTTAGGTCGGGAACCTGGGAGTGTAAAAAGTTGTTTTCGAGTGACGGTGAAGGGGAGGATTTCTGTAGAACCCGAGGCCATGGCTGGCAGGGTGAAGTCGATGCAGGAGTAATGTAATCCATTTTGGAAGTCAAATGATACCAAGAACCTCAGGATAGTGTCACCAGTTAGGGAGTTGACAACTGGATTGCGAAGAGGACGCATCTGAATGGGGAAGTCAAAGTGCTCCTCGTGGGTGAGGCGAAGTCGCAAGTCACCATCAACCGGATGTGGTTGATTCGGAACAATAAATATCTGGACCCCTTCATCTGACGAGGTAAAAAAGGTGGAAACAACATATGGTCCCGTTGTTGATCGGGCTTGATGCACTATGCCGTCGTCTGGGTTTCCAGACTGAGCAGTGTTTAGCGTCATTGAGATTCACCAGTATTTGCTACTCACAAGTAGACCACTAACTGGTGGAAACCTGTATAGTGTGTACGTCCAGGGGTCGACAAACACGTACTGATTCCCGGACTCGGAGGCAGACTGAAAAGATAAAAGTGACTGACAGCTGGTGAGACGATAGACATCTTTTGGGAGGTCCATCTCGTGAATTACAGGTCCGAATGAGCTGGTTTCGTCCTGCAAGGAAAACACTACAAGTTTGCTAGGGAAGAGAGTGATGAAAACTAGCAGCAGAACAAAACAATGCATGCACGTACATCCGTCGTTTGCCAGGCCGTAATTCATCGATGAAGGATACAACAAGAAAAGCTCGGAGTTCATCAGGGAATCCCATGGAGAAGATTTTGAATGAATTGATTCGTTGGTCGGTCTCCCAAATCATCTGACGGGAACCATCTTCGAGATCTTTGGCGAAAACTTGGTTGTCTCCCGACCAAATGAGCAACCTTCCGAAGAGAATGTCGGGTGTTTTGATTGGCCTGACTGAAACAACTTTGAGGGGCTGTGAGGTCCATGTACGGGATAAGCGCTCTGAGGGAACCAAAATGCGTTCAAGAGACCGAGTGGACTGCCACGAGAATGGCCCAGGTGGACGGGGCAACTGAGCGGTGGCGTACAACGGCTTCCACAACTGGGTATCGCGAGCAACATTGTTAAATTGCTTTGAGACCTAGAACAAGGAACATCAGAGGGGAGCTAAGGGTAATCACTTGGAGTGGGAGCGGCAAGATCCAGGTGATGTATGGCAAATCGTGTGGAAGAGGAACGTGATGCACGGGTACTCACGAGACGCATTCGGATGAGCTCGCGGAGGGTCATGAAACGCAAGATGTGATAGACAAGTTCATCTGGTAGAGTCTGTTTCTCAGAGTTAAAAGCCAGATCCTCCATTTCGTTGTGGCCGTCAAGTTCAGGTTGAGATTATTTACCGGCTATCGAGGAGACGAAGACATTGGCATCATGATGACATCACCTTGTTTGCAAGGTGCCAATTATCTACATCTGTTGGTCTCCTCTCCCTTCGTGCGAGTATTCTATTCCCCATGCAAAAACGAATACTGTATGTCGCATAGCCGAATCCCTCACCCATTCTGGACTCGGGTGATAATCTTCATCATGCCCGCCCCCTAGTTAGACACAGCTAAGTAGTACCTGCGTGACTTGGGTGACCCTCTCAGTTTACACTAGCTACTTGCTCCTAGCTTTTGCCGTCTTCCTGCTCAGTGCTCGTTTCTCCTTCTCAAATCGGCCCCGTTTAGCTCGGGGAGCCTCAACCTCCTCACCATCCACACTATCCCGCCCCCTCATCCTAGCACGAGACAACGCATCCGACTTCTTACCCCTGTTCCTAAGTTCCTCGTATCCGTCGCCGATGGCACTTGTCTTCGTCCTTCCAACAGAGCGCAAGATGTCCTCGAACTCATCTTCCAAACCACGTCCACGACGTCTGGCATGACTGGACCCAGTCCCACCTAGTGCGAGGTCTGCTTCGTCCCGTTTCCGCCTCCGTGTTTCCTTCTTGTTCATCATCAATCGCGTAAAGTTTTCTTCTTCGAATTCGGCCATCCGTTGGATCTCGCGTCCACGATCCGAGGTGAGCGCGGGAGTTCCACCGAGACCAGATGCAGATTCGACGTGTGGACGAGAGGGATCCTGGTAAATGAGAGACGAGAGCGTTTTGGGGATGGGTTGCCGTTTGGATCGTTTGTCGCCGGCGCTTTCTACGTAAGGCATGGGAGCTATCTTTGGGGCTCTGTAAATACCATCGGTGTTCTCCCCGTTTTCATTTTCGTTCGCGTCCTCGTCAGATCCGGCATCTGACCCTTGGTCGTTGTTGAGTAGGTTTTGAGGGTTGGGACGGAATGCAAGGAGATCTTGTGGTAGTTTCCGTCAGTGGTGGACCAGAGACGAGTGAATCGTGTCGACCTACCGTTAACGACGTCTTGAGAAGTATCTTCGGCGATCCGAACGAGTTTTTCGATCTGATATCTCATCCTGCTTTCAAGTACCTTTATTTTCTCGAGGGCGACACGGCCTTCTATCATCGAGTCTACCAGATCGCCAAGACTCGCCCCGCGTGCGTCGCGCTGGGCAGTGCTGAAAGGTTGGGATGGCGGGGTTCGGTTTTCGAGAGTATCTCCGGCGGCCCGTCGCGCACTAACGAGTACGAGCGATTGGAGATAAAACAACATGAGGTGGTGTTTTAGTGACAAAAGCGATATGCCGTCTTTGGTGTCCATATCTTCCGTGGATGACTGCCTGGGTGTGATATGTCAGGACATATAGGACATCGATGTGTTCGCGTGCCTACTTTTCTTTAAGTGATTGGACGAGTTCTCTCGTCGAGGCCATGCTAGCACTCATTTCGTCCAAGACGGTGACAATGTTTTGTGAATCGGTCATCGTGTGCAGGTTTATTGGACAAGCTGTAGATGACATCGATGACATCCAAAGTAGCCAACTACGCTAATACGACAAAACTTTGACTTGCGGAAGTATTTTCCTACTCCCACGGTGATCTGAATGTCGGCTCGTCAGCATGATCAACGACGCCGACCAACTCGAAGCGATGTAGAAAATCAGCTAACGGGTTATGCGCGATTGCTGGTGTGGATAGAACGAACGGGAATGAACTGCTCAAGTGCTTAAGTATCAACACTCATGATGGATATCTTCCATTGCAACAGCCAGAAAACCAGCAAATAGAAACAAGGTATGGCGAACAAACATCAATACAAGACAAGCACTCTACTCGGCATTGAAAGGAGGCAAGTCCTGTTTCCTTCCCTTGACCGGCCAAACTTCCGTCATGTTTCCGGCTGCCCATATCCTGCCACCCCTCGTGACAAACCTAATATCTCTTGTTCGGTGGATATCATCGTTGATCAGATCGAAGCCACCGGGGAACACTACGAGATCAGCGAGTTTGCCCTCCGAAATCGTGCCGAGTGCCTTGTCCAGACCAAATGTTCTGGCGGCATCAGATGTCGCAGCACGGATGACCTGGAATCAAGAAGAATCTGAGTTGAGAACGCTTATGAACAACAGCGAGACCAACCTCGTAGTTAGTGAGCCCTCCAGCCTTGGCGAACGTCATTTCCTGGTGATACATCAGACCAAGAGGCGGTTCACCGTGCGCTCCAATATGCGCAGAAAGCCCACGATGGACCATCTTCGCGACTGACGAAGAGACATTGAAAACGGCCATGGCTAAGATGGTGTCAGAACATGCGTGGAGAGACTGGGCGAAAGTACAAACAGTTGGCCGGTCGGGACGTAGTTTCGGACAAGCCTTCTAGAATGTCATGCCTTGTGAAGCGTCTGAGCCTGCACGATAGATGGTATTCAGGAACGTTGGAATAGGAAACCATAAAACTGAACATACTTGGGATCATTGGGAATATCTTCGGAGGCCCAAAGTAACTGTTCACCCATCGGTCCTCCGTAGTTGACGATGTGTGTCGGCGTCAACCCAGTTCCACTCATCACATAGAGCGTGGTGATATCGTCGTACAAGACAGAAATAGGGATATTGTGTTCAACCGTGGTCATTCCTGAGTGTAGGACGTTAGTCGGAACCACAGTGCAAGACCTCTGATCGTCAATTACCATCTACAATATATGTTTGGTCCCAGTCGAAATTCATGCCCTGCCATCCTCGCCGCATCAGTCAACGTTGCCTGACTTTGGAGGTGAGGCACTCACACCCTCCGGCACACAGGCCATGTTCATCTTCCTCGATTGCAGAAGCAAGCGTTGCCTCGATGCTCTCGCTGGCAGGTTATAGTTCTTATAGGACCAACTTGCCGGTCCACCTTCGGCCTTGATACGCGTGAGTGCCTCTTTCGCTTCTCGGGTACTTGCAATGTCGAGATGGTACGAGTAATCCGACGCGCCGTAGATAATCTGTCCTGTGTGGAAAATCCTGGGGCCGACCATGAGACCGCTCTCGACGCGAGCGCGTTCGACGAAGCCGAGCGAGTTGTGCAGACTGGGACTATCAGGAGGTTTAGTGCGGTGATCGGCGTTTCCAACGGATTTACGCACTTATGCATTGTGGTGATGCCGTACGCAAGGAAGGTCTCCATCTCCCAAGAGGTGGCAGGGAACTTGACGTCCGTCCCTGACCAATGGGCATGGGCGTCAATGAATCCCGGGGTGATATATCCTGCAGGGTTTATATTTCAGGGATACTTAAGTTACCATTGTTTCTCCAACTTACCACCATCAGTCTGGATGATAAGAGCATCGCTGGGGATTGGTAATTCCCCATCACGTCCCACTGCTTCGATAAGTCCGTCGCGAAGGATGACCGTTCCGCCACTGATTAAATCGAGTCCAGCATCACCATGCTCCATGGTGAGAATAGTCGCATTCACGAATGCGACAACCTCGTTGTCAGCGAACGCATGGGCTTCCCGTCGAAGTCTGGTCACCTCCGACTCGTACCGTACATCCACCTCAGTAACGTCCAGCAAACCCGTTACGCAGTCCACACCAAAAGTAATAGTGTCATCTTTAACGGTTTGCGAGCATCGTGGCAGTCGAGAAACGGGCAGGGTGTGCAGGTAAGGTCCTGATTGCAACGATATATTCAGAATCTTCCAAGACACATCAAGAGTATGGTGCTCACCGAGGAACCATCCAAACACTTTTCCATTGCCGCTGACCACTAGATCGTGTCCTCCGTCCAGGCTTAATCTGGCTAGCCCAGCCGGTGCCTTGCCAAGCTTACTGAACAGGTCTGTGGAGGGAGTGACTTCGGGAGCATAATAAACTTGCTGGAAGTTCACAAATGCTGCGCCATGGGTGGCCTTCGAAAATACTAACTCGTCGGTTGAATGACCATTCGCGAGCGTTTCTTCTGCATACCGACCCCATTCATCGCTTCCTCGAGAAAGGTCAATTGCAAACACTCGGTCAGATTGATGGACAAGGAGGTTTGATGAAGATGCGAAGGTAAGCTTCAGTGCGCCGTCGAACGTGTTGATAGAAGTCCGAATTTTCCGAGCATTCGACACAGGAATTGTGTGGGGCGGGGTCGCCACCGTTGGCAGAGTGATCTCACCGATCCAAAGACCAGACTGAGCAGTGGCGACCACGTTTCCGGTGAGTAGATCACCGCTGGTCTTGATGAAGGCGATTGTGCGTACTGTTCCTTCCCCGCTCGAAATGACGGGACTGAAGTAACGACCCGTTGGGAGCCCAGTCAATTCATACACGTTGCCGGTGTTGAGGTCGGCAATCTCGAACGAAGAGAATTTTGTGTCCGACCAACGCCCGTGGAGGATCAGTTCATTTTCCCCGCCGACAAAGGAGGGAGAGTAATATGCAGCTTCAGTGTGCGCAACAGGCACACGTTTGGCTGGAGACTTCGAGGCTAATGCCTGGACATATGTGACGCCAGCCGCTTGGAATACCGCATGTGTCCCTGTCTCGTCGAGGGCGAGTTGAGTGAATGCATGCAGTCGTTGCTTGCCCTCCTCGAGCTCTCTGACGTCCGTCATCGCCTTGACAGTCTCGGCGAGTTTAATCTCGATATGGGCGCGGAAGCCGACAGGCTGGGGTGTGCCACCCAACACGCGTTCCCCAAGAGCGTTGACGGTGAGTGGGACGTGGTAGATCTGGCCGGCAGCCCAGACGAGAATAGCCTCGTCAGAGGGAGTGAACGCAAAGGAGGGGTAAGTACCCATTGGGGCGTAGATGGTGGATAGGTCGTAGGTCAATCCATGCCATACATGCTGGAGCGTTCCAGTTTCTAGATCCCTGTAAAGGCATGAGATGAGATCTCAACAAAAGGATCATTCATACATAAGAACAAGTGCTTCTTTGTCGCGGACGCGTCGAACGAAAGCAAGGGTACGCCTGTCGCGAGATAGTGTTGGTCTACTCGCGCCTCCGGGAAACGCATCAACAAGCACCTCTTCCTCGCCGGATGTCAAGTTTCGCGCAAAAATGGAATAGATGCCCTTGTGAACATCTGGGAATATACAGGTCACTCGAGAGGCATACACAATCATCGAAAGCGAATGCCGTACCCTTTGAGTATTCAAAGGAGCCCTCGACATCCATAACGTTCCCCGAATAGACGATGGCGTCGTCACCTAACCACGAGAACTGCTCGTGGCCGATTTGCTGTTCGATATAGTCCGCTTTGGTCCATCCTGGCGGGAGCACTTTGGAAACCAGACGCTTCCCTGTGTTCGGTTCCACGGGAGATTGCTTAGCCCCATTTAGGGATGGAACATCAAATTCCCATCCTTCGCCGGCTCCCAACGAGCGTGAAGAGAAGTACCACTTCGTGGCAATTAATTTGGTACCAGAAGGGTGCCAATGCGCGTCGGAGACCCAGTTGTATGTCTCGTTAGTGACGCGTACGGCTGTTTACAGTGACACAAGTCAGTCACCACAATGCAATAGTTATCAATGTTCAGACACAAACCTGCCACCCGGCCTTCATATGAAAGTCGTCTCAGTCTCCGTTCCTCCGTTTCTTTGACACCTTGTGCGAGCAACGTAGCATCATAGTCCCTTTGGGCAATGGCCTCAGTGCTCATTGCAGGTGATGAGCGAATGTCCATTGCAGAACAACCGCCAGCAGCCCATGGCATGACCCATATATTGTCAACCCCAAGCCCAGCATCACTCCTGAAGGCTAGGCGGTCGCCCTCGGGGGAGAAGCTAGGGTCAGAGTCATGCGGAATCCCTGTGAGTACTGGGATGGCCTGAGTCTTGATCCCACCCATCAAGGATTCCGTGGAATAAGAGGACGCAGGAAGACAGTAAATATCGCCAACCATGTCAAACACGATGTCACCTGACACCGGGTGGACATCAAGACGAAGCCAGGTGCCCTCTTCTACGTCGTATGCAAGGGTGCGCGGATAAGGGAAGTCGGTGGAGATATCCCAAGGATCATGAGGACGAAGAGGAAAGACGTCATCTTTGAACTCAGAAGCAGGATCATCGTAATTGGGATTAAGTGGTGAGCTCGGAGGATAGTTGAGACCCGTGGTTCGAACGCCGAACGTCGGCACCGTAATCACAGAGTTGCGGAATAACAAGTAGACGAGGTAGATAGTGGGGACGGAGAGTTTGAGCGCCGTGACTAAAGATGAGCTGAGTCGAGTGTGGGGAGGACGATGTCCCGCAGCTGCTGCAACGAGCGGCAGCTCGCCCTTTTCTAAGGGAGACAACTGTTTAATGCCTGGGTAAGACATACCTGCGACACAACACACAATGGTGAGCTCACGGCCAGAAATGACAACCACTACTACTTACAGGTCTGTAGGACGCCAGCGACGCAAGGCTATCCAACGGCCACGCAATGTGGGGAAGTTCAGACCTTAGCTGCGCGGAATCAACTTGAACCCGGAATTTCGACATGATAATTGATCCCGAGTTGTGTCATCCTACTAAGTCATAAGATAACGTGAATTTTCCTGTAAGGCACTGTGATAAAGAGATAAGCTGTTGCGAGTACATTATGCACCATGATACGAAGGAGTTATCAGTCTTAGGACTGTTGTGCGAGCCTGGACTACTACAAGACGAAAATAAAACCATGACGAAGAGAAAGATTTACAACAGACGAGTTACGTGGCACTTTCTTCAACCTGCTCCGATTCGCCGGCTGGCGGTCGATCTTCACCTCCCTTTACCTCGGCTTCAGCGGATTCCTGCGGCTTTGATCCAGCAGCCTCTCCCGAATGCTCTTCCTCCCCTTCCTGTTCGCCAGCGGGTTCCTCTCCCTCCTTCACGTCCTTGCTCCCGATCACGGTAGCATTGATCCTGCGTGTCTATTAACACCAGACTATGGCGGCAAATTTTTGGAGGAAGACATACGTCACCATCACATGCACCTTCTCCCCCTCTCCCTCTTCTCCCTCGGCTTTGGGCAATTCGACGACCATACGCTTGGTACCCTTCCATCCGAAACTGCCCGTTGAGAAGGAGCTCGGGGCAAGGGTCGTGCTCGCCAAAAATCCAGGATCTGCCGGTGTGGCAGGCTCCTGGCCCTCAACGACGGGAGCCGTGTTCGTGATGTTTACGTGGAGCGGTGTGGCCCGAGATTTGAATGCGGAAGCAGCCATTGAAGTCTGGTTTAGGTTCGCGAACAGCCAACCACACAAAGTGATCAGACGCGTGCGGCTGAAGCGGGACTAATTGAACTTGCCTTGAGACGCGCCGTACCCTTGGCGGCCTTGCCAGAGGTTTTGGATCCTTCTGTTTTGGCCACCTTCGCGCTGCGGGTTTCGCGCTTTTCTGTTGTGGCATCGTCGGCTGCAGCTCGCTTCCTGCCTGAACGATGGGTAAGACAAGGACGGTAAATAGGGGCGTGTAGAACATACCTGCCATGTTCGTGAAACAGTTGTGTTAGTGTGAAGGTTAGGTGGGTGAATTAGCTAGATCAGAAAAGGTTGAGATAGACCGATTGAATTTTCTTGTTGTTATAAGCGCTGAAGGGTGTCAAAGCAACGACGCTCAACAACAAATATCCGCACAGTCAATCGTTCTATCTTTGCGTGACGTCACACCCAAGTAACGCGTCGCCGTGTCACTTCTGGGTCCATGAAACTGAATACGATTGCTTGGTTTGATCAAAAGAACGATGTTAAAACTACAAGATCGCGGACTACTTAGCGACAAACATGTAATCCAGAACAATAATCTTTATGCATCTAATAATGTCAATCAGTCACTGAGTCATGCGTGAATCAATCCAGCTAACCTTCGAGTCGTGGTAGACGCACGTCCATCGAGTCTAAAAGTGAAGGATGATGAAACGCATTTGCGCCCAAGCTTGTCCCGGAAGCTGAACACCCTGCGCGGAACCATCCAGATCGATAGCTGTCATTGCGAGACCATACAAACCCCTCCCCAACGCAAACACAAACCCCCACCCCCTCGCCCCGCCGAGCGTACCCTTGGTGGACGGGGCTCCGAAGAGCCAACCAAACCGTCAAATGTCCTCGCTATCACTGTAGAACTCGTCTTCTTCGTCATCCACGCTCGCGAGGTTGCTCATGTCGACCTTGTATCTCAGCAGGCCTCCAATGCCACCGAATCCCTTGACGAATTGAGCGCCCTCCTGTGAACGGTTTGTCACGAAGTCAAGATTGGTACCGAAATCTTTGTATTTTTCGGCAAACCACTCGAGGAGAGATTGAGGTTCGGTAGCCTGCTCCATCTCGAGACCGGTAGACTTATCGATGAACTTCTCGCGATCTTTTTCTTGGCCAGTAGCATGGACGATAATTTCCTCTGTATGTGGCGTAAGAGATAATCACCGACGAAAGGTTCAAAGGGGATATACCTCCAGCGGCATTTCTCAGTACAAATCGTGTGACGTCCAGATTTTCCCAGACGATGAGTGTCTCGACGGCACCAAGCTCAAGGGCTCGGAGAGTATCGTCGATACCAAAGCAGTACCTGCTCGTGTCCTGGCTGATTTCATCGAAATATTTTTGGATAAGTTTCTTTTCCTGCACGAACTTGACATTGGAGAGGGACTCGGCAGAGAGCTCGATAGCCTTAACGGAATGTCATTGGCACAACATATTC
>JBBPRJ010000026.1:0-25711 GCA_038092975.1 Chalciporus piperatoides | reverse complement strand
CATCGTCCCTGTTTCTCTCTTCATATCTATCGAGATCGTCAAGACGATTCAAGCCTACTTCATCGCCCAAGACATCGACATGTACTATGAGCCTTTCGACACTGCCTGTGTTCCCAAGAACTGGGGTATCTCTGACGATCTTGGTCAGATCGAATACGTCTTCTCCGACAAGACAGGTACTCTCACCCAGAACGTCATGGAGTTCCAGAAGTGCTCCATCCACGGAGCGGTCTATGGAGAAGGCATCACTGAGGCACAACGCGGTGCTGCGACGAGGGAAGGGAGAGCTGACGCGGTCGAGCCCGAAGAACTTGCACGCAAGCTTACCATGCTCAAAGATACCATGATATCCAAACTCACCAAAGTGTTCAAGAACCGGTACGCTCAACTCGACAAGCTCACTCTCGTATCGCCCAAACTCGCGGACGATCTTTCAGATCGGTCATCAGAGCAAGCGGGACATATCATCGCCTTTTTCCGTGCGCTCGCCGTTTGTCATACCGTCCTGTCCGAGAAGCCGGACCAGGCGGAGAAGCCTTGGTACTTGGAGTACAAGGCAGAGTCCCCGGACGAGGCAGCGTTGGTGGCTGTCGCGCGAGATGTTGGGTTTCCGTTCGTTGGCAAGTCGAAGGATACGATCGACATCGAGGTGTTGGGGCAGCCTGAGCGGTATACCCTCTTGAAGACGCTCGAGTTTAACAGTTCGCGGAAGCGGATGAGCGTGATCGTGCGCACGCCTGACGGTCGGATCGTCCTCTACTGCAAGGGTGCGGATTCGGTCATCTATGAGCGTCTCTCAGCGAGTGCCGATCCGGTGTTGAAGGAGAAGACGAGCAAGGACATGGACGCGTTTGCGAACGGAGGACTGAGGACGCTCTGTATTGCCCATAGAGTGTTGACGGAGGATCAATTCTTGATGTGGGTTAGGAGGTACGATGCGGCAACTGCGGCGACGGTGAATAGGGAGGAGGAGGTCGAGAAGGCGGCATCGAGTATCGAGCAAGAGCTTTTCTTGCTAGGTGCGACGGCGTTGGAAGACAAGTTGCAGGAGGGCGTGCCTGAGGCCATCGAGACGCTTCATCGGGCGGGTATCAAGTTGTGGATTCTCACAGGTGAGCAAGAGCGATTTCTGTTGTGTACGGCGAGCCACGGTCTGACACTATCCCCTCTGTCAGGTGACAAGCTGCAAACGGCAATCGAGATCGGCTTCAGTTGTAATCTCCTGAAGCAGGACATGGAGATCATGATTCTCTCGGCTGACACGCCCGAGGGAACGCGTGCGCAGATAGAGGCGGGCCTTAACAAGATTGCGTCCGTGTTAGGTCCGCCGTCGCTGGATCCGCGTAAACGTGGTTTCGTCCCCGGGGTACAGGCTGCGTTTGCTGTCGTTATCGATGGAGACACTCTGCGACATGCGTTGACGCCTGAGATCAAGCCTTTGTTCCTCAATCTTGGTACGCAATGCGAGACCGTGGTGTGCTGTCGTGTCTCGCCGGCGCAGAAGGCTTTGACGGTGAAGCTGGTACGTTCCCTGTGTCCCTCCCTCCCGTGAAGCAAGCGAGTCTTATGTGCCTTTCAGGTCAAGGAGGGTAGGAACGCGATGACCCTATCTATTGGCGATGGTGCGAACGACGTCGCAATGATCCAAGAAGCCAACGTTGGCTGTGGGTTGTTGGGTCACGAAGGGTCACAGGCTGCGATGTCGGCAGATTATGCATTTGGTCAGTTCAGGTTCCTGACGAAACTCCTTCTCGTCCATGGGCGCTGGTCGTATCAGCGTATCGCCGATATGCACAGTAACTTCTTTTACAAGGTTGGTCACTTTTTCGGTATTCTAGACGACTCGCTTGGCTGACTTGGTATCGTTGTAGAATGTGATCTGGACGTTGGCCATGTTTTGGTATCTGCTTTACTGCTAGTGAGTAAACTTGGCCCTTTTTTCATGAGAGCGGTCGAGTTCATAACTTGTTGGATAGCTTCGACGCAACATACCTGTATGACTACAGCTTTATTCTCCTTTACAACTTGATTTTCACCTCGTTGCCTGTGATTGTTCTTGGCGGTAAGTGCTTCCTCGATGTCCTTGGTGTGAATTCGTAGATCATCTGACGTGCGCCCTATTAGCATTCGACCAAGACATCAATGCAAAAGCGGCCTTGGCCTTCCCTGAGCTTTATATTCGAGGGATCCGTGGACTAGAGTATACCCGGGTGAAGTTCTGGTCATATATGCTAGACGGTCTCTATCAATCCGCTGTTGTCTTCTTCATCCCATACCTCGTCTGGTCCCTTGGTCTCGCGACGTCCTGGAATGGCAAAGGCATCGACTCTCTGGCCGACTTTGGTACCACTGTCGGTATCGCCGCTATCTTTGCCGCGAATACCTATGTTGGCATGAACACCAACTAGTGCGTTCTTTTTTTTCGGGGCCTGTTCCTCTGCGATGAGTTTGAAAAGGATGCTTATTGGGATTATCTAGCTGGACGTTCATTACGTGGATCGTCGTCATCGGGTCTTCGCTCATAATGCTCCTATGGGTTGTTATCTACTCGTTTCTCCCGGCCAACAACTTCTTTTCGAGCACTGCCTCGTTCGTGGCCGAAGTGGAAGTACTTTTCAGCAATGTCACATTCTGGTCCACGGTCGTCTTCTCGGTCTTGGTTGCGTTAGGTAAGCCAAACAGAGGACTTTTTGTCCCTCGTGGGTTCCTCGTCGGGCATGGGCAGATCTGACGCGCTTTTGGCGAATAGCCCCACGCTTCCTCTACAAGTTCGCCTCTTCGGCATATGCACCTCTGGACAAGGACATTGTTCGAGAGATGTGGGTCAGCGGTGACCTAAAGGACCGGTTGGGAATCAAGCATCGAAAGGCATCCAAGAACGGACACGGTTCCGATATCGAAACGGCTCCCATGTTCCGTCAGCCACACGTGCGGTCAGCTTCCGAGCTAACTTTGTCCCAAGCGTACGAGCCAACGGCCATTCCGCCCGAGGCTGAGGTCAATGAGAAGACCCCACCGCTGGATTCCATCGAAGTCGATCGTCCCTCAGGTTCGCACCTCCACGTGGGATCCTCGGACACGATCGTTCAAGAAAGCTCATCGCGGTTATCAAACGCGTCTTACTACTCCCCAACCGACATCCCTCCACCCTCTCCTATAGCACCATCCCTCTACCGCTATCCTGACGGCGAGATTTCCGAGATGCGTGCGCCCTCGCGGACGACGTCACCGAGTTCGATACCGGCTGTCCCAGAGTTCGTGTATTCGCGCGCGCGCTCCCCGGCTTCGGTAGCTCTCACGAGTATAGCTCCGGCAGAGTCGTTCGAGATGCAGGTTCGACATCAACCTTTCCATTCTCGGTCTGGGTCGCAGAGCTTTCGGCAACAATTTCCGCCTGAGGGTCTCCCGGAACACTCCCCATATCAAAGCCCTGGTGGCTCATCATCGACCCCTTCTGCTGATCTAAATGCGGCGTATCTGGCAGCGGGCGGTGTCCCTCCCCTATCATCGGAGGGAGAGGATAAATGGAGACCTGTCAGTGGCCAGTCAGGTCTGTCGGGCGAGTCCTGGGCTGGGGGTCGTGCTCTATGAGAAGAATGCGAGTGCGTGGGACCAGGGACGGTCCCGATGTTGTGTACCATAGAGAGAAAGGAGGGATGAGATCTGAACAATGTTGTACACGTTTTTTTCTTTTGCCATTTGCTTATTCTTTTGTTTTTTTTCACCCATCAACTGCTCTTCTGCTTTCCTTGTCTGCCGCATCTCACGCGACTGGAGGTCGAGGATATTATCTGGAACCAATTCACTTTTTTTTCCTTTCTTTCTTTCTTGTGACAGACAGACAGACAGACGCTAGTAGTAGCGCTAGTTAGTACATACCTTTTTTTCTCACAGCTAATCTGGAGCATCGGTGATTCCCTTACTGACTCGACGACACTTTGGCATCCAGACGGGGGACGTACTTGGATGGCTCGTTCTTTGGAGCCCGCGTTGGAGTCGACTGCAGTCGACTGCTCGCGCTCTAGACCCGGGCGGTGACACTACTTTGTTTGACAAGATCAGCAACCTTCAATGACACTTGCTCGCGAGAAATCAGTACATATGGTTGTTCCGATGCTGGCTCATCTTGAAGCTTGAAGGCCGGCGACTGGCAAGACCGAAGTTGTTCCTCGTGCATTCCACTTAAGCTGGCAACAGTACCTGAGTCAGGGCTACAATTCAATCCAGACTCGACACTCTCGAGTAGGGTCCCATTCCCTCGCAGTCACTGTCAGTGGAAGAAAATTGCCAACTGAATTTGCAATTTTCCACGTTCGAGAGAAGATCTAATTTCATGTTCGGTGCCGTTCATACGGTCCAGGAATACTTGATCTTATTTTTCTTCGTGAGCTCCACCAGGCTCCACCCAGACTCTCTGGCAGATTTTCTTCATCAGACTCGGATGGCGCGTCGAATATTTATTTGCTCACATCACTAAATATGTTCAGACGCGATACCAAACATGGACTAGCAGGGACATGTGGTCTCACCGTCTCAGACAGTCGCACTTGGTCCTGTCAGTTCCGATAGATTTCTTCTCATGATGCGGTTGTTTGGTACGTCAACGACCTAGGGGTTATCAGTCAGGGCGGCCGTGCCAGACGATGTGGGTTTCTACAAGTCACATCATCACCATCTCGAATCCAACTCAATACCGACGATATTTCTTCCGGTTCCGATGCGGTCTCGTGAAAATATTCGTTTTGAATGATTTTCCCGTCGGACAAACCCCATGCGATAATCTCGAAACCAGACGTTCTAGCCTACTAGGAACCGGTCGGGGCGCGACCAAAAAAAACGGGCTGGGAGTCGGCTGGGTTCAAGACTAGCTTCGATTATGAAATTAGCGAGAAGTTTACACAAACTTTGGGAGGCTATCTATCTATCGGGTGATATGTATGTGATGTTTCTGACCTGCGAGATCAAGGATAAATATGTGGGTATGTATGTCCTGTTAGAACGCGTTCCCATCTTCCGCCTGTCCCTCTTTTTTTTTTTTGCCTTCCTCTTGTGTCTCTCGAACTGTCCCGGCATGGGTGAACATGGTATCCCTGTGGACAAGGCAGAGTTACTGTCGGTGATATTAGAGTCTCTCCTTTATGGTAAGTTCTGCAACACCGCGTCGTGCGCTCGTGTGCTGAGAGGTCGTACGGTCTATAGGCTTCTCATTGCTGATGTTCGGGGGAACCATTTGGGCGCTGTCATCTCAACGCGCCACCAACCAGATCAACCGCAAAATGCTTGCGGTAGCGTGCTTACTGTTGTTGTTTAGTACTGTCGTGAGTTTTCCTTGTCGTCTTTTCCGATTGTCGACGTTCAAGACGTTCATTCGCTGGCATTCCTATCGTGCTGTATAGCACTATGTGATTGATATCGTCCGGGTCATGCAAGGTCTGGTGTTGTACCGCGACACTTGGTCCGGAGGACCCACGGGGTACTTCTCAGACGTGTCACATTGGACGTTTGTGTGTAAAAACTATGTGTACACTGCACAGACGCTCATCGGAGACGGTGTGATCGTGAGTTTTTCCCCCTTTTTCCGAAGCGTATTGTGATTGATCCCCGCTGATCGCGTTTAGCTCTACCGCTGTTACGCCGTATGGCAATCGAAACTTATCATGATCCTGCCCGTCATGCTTTGGTGTGCCGTCGCCGGTACGTGTTTCGCATCCAAGTCCTCCCCCCCCCCTCGATCCGTTCGAGGCACAGTGCTGATAGCAACTTTCAAACCTAAACCTCACCAAAAAAAAAAATAGTCACCGGAATCGGAAGTCCGTATACCGCATCGCAAATCAGCCAAACCGAAGTCTTTGGTGGAAGTCTCTCCAGATGGATCACCTCCTTTTACGCATCCACGCTGACGACCAACTTGTTCACGACCAGTTGAGTCCCCGTCCGCGCGTCTTTTGGTGTCTCTAAAAAAAAAAGTGTCCCCGAAAAAACCAGTCATATTAGCATATCGCATCTGGTACGTCGACCGGAAAGCTACCAGCATTCGCGGTCGTCGGGTATCCCAACTTCGTCCGATCTTGCATATCATCGTCGATGCGGGCGTGATATACTCCTTGACGCTCCTCGCGGCCATCATTTGTTTCTCCAACGAGTCAAACGGGCAGTATGTGATACTAGACACGGTGAGCGGTTGTCGTCCTTTCGTTCGCGGAGGAAATCACGGCTGACGGATGACGGATGATGGTTGATGACTGACGGATTAAACGACTCTCGGATGTCGAATCTTGAATGGAACGACACATCTCTCTCTCTCTCCTAGGTCACCCCAATCATCTCGATCACGTTCTACATGGTCATCATCCGCGTCGGACTCGCCAACCGGGCCAGCCAACCGCCGACGACGCTGTACCCGCTCGGATATACCTCGCACAGCATGAGCGGCTCCGATCGACGGACGCTCGATCGGAGCAGGATGCAGGTTCATATTACGACGCTTACGGAGAGCAAGATAGAGAATCCGCCACGGAGTCCACGCTCGCCCACAACTCCGGACGGTCGCGTGGGTCAGCTCAAGTTTGACGAGGCGTTGGCGGTGGTGGTGTAAACAGATGGAATGGAATGGGAGGGGGGCGGGAGCGAGTCCTCACGCTTGTAAAGTTGTGAGAGGAAGTCATCGTCGCATCGTCATGGCCGTATAGAAGTACTCGTGGAAGCTGACAGAAGATACCCACCCCTGTTGTCACTCTTTTTTTTGCATGTTGTACCGGGGACAGTTGTATGTTAGATAGAGGTTAATTGGAGTGCTTGGTATACGATTTGTGGAGTTGAGTTCACCTCCACAACACGCAGGCACTTCCCTCAACCACGACAATAGAGAATTGGCATAGAATAGTTCGCGGGGAGTCTAGAGTATAGGCAGGTACATAAACAACGAGCGCGACTAGATCTCATGTCGAAGCGGACCGTGACAACCAAAGAAGCTCCATATAATAAGAACGGCAGGCACCAGTGAGGAGCTATAAAAAAGGACCACGAGAGCAAAACGGAGACGATGCAAAAAAAAGGAACATACAACTGGCAGGACGGTTACCGGTAGCGGAAACATATCAAGGGGAAGTTTACGACGGGACTACGGGTATGTGGACGAATGGTGCGGAGGGCTACAGATCGCTGACAGGGATAATGATAGGCTTGATGTACATTTTTCTGCAAGATTCTCAACGGTGAGGAGGTGCGAAATATTCCATAGGTCCTCGTTCAGAATATGTGCATCGCGCGTGTTTAATCCTGGGGGAGAATAAGCTCTCAGTGGCGAGCACAGGAAACGGCCGACTCACGGCGTTCTCAGCTTCGGCTGAAGCCTCGAGCTCAGGCTCCTCCGCGATTGTTTCAGCGGCAGGTGGCGAATTCTCATCCGTGGGTACTTCGGCCTGGCAAACTGGTCAACGAATGCTTGATCGATCTACGACGACAGATCTTACCTTTGAGGCAGGTTTCTTCGAGCCCGCTCGTGATGCGGGTTTCTTGGCGGTGGACGCAGGTTTCGCGGACGCACGAGATGAAGGCTTGGTAGCCTTTGATGCGGGCTTCTCTGATGCGGCCTTGGATGCAGGTTTGGATGCCTTTGACTCGGGCTTTGCAGCCTTCGAGGCAGGCTTCGATTCCGGTTTAGTCTGTGGTTCAGGAACGTCAACGAACGGATCGAAAAACCCAAGCGATCGCGCAAAAGGTGAGCTTACCTTCTTAGCAGGAGGGGCCTCTGCAGCCTCAGCGGGGGCTTCAGCGGGGGGCTCGGCGGGCTGTTCCGCGTCCTTGTCAGCGGCGGTACGCTTCTTGCCTCGAGTGGATTTAGGTTTTGGCTCCTCTGCAGCCTCGGGGGAAGATTCCTCTTGTTCGACCTCTTTTTCTTCAGCGGGTTTGGCTTTCTTTGCGCGAGGTTTCGCTGGGGCCTTCTTTGGGGGGAGTTCGACCTTTGGCTGTTCTTTTATGCGACTAGAGCGACGTGGCTCTGGTGCGTCTGTAGAAGCGGGCGGGGCTGCTTTACGAGGCATCGGGGAGTGGGAGAGGGTTGGGGGTGGGGGGGGTGATGATGATGGTGGTGTAAAGGAAACGAGTCTGAGACGCGCTTGAGTTGTATTAGGACCCTATTGCCGAATCATCCTCGTGAACTTTATCTCCCGTATGAATAAATCAACAAACAATAGTCACGTGCATTACGCGTACATACGTCCAAATAACGCACGGACACCTCGAGCTCGGGGTGTTGCCAACGTTGACGCCAAGTGGGGAAGTGACGAGCTTAGATATCGGACAGCGCGATTGGGGAAGATAACATCAACATCTATCATTGTTCACCAGTATATTCCTGTCGCAACTCCATCAATGTCTTCCAGAAACAGTCTCATATACAGTTTGTTTCAGCTCAAGGTAGGTGACCTCGCCATCTCGCTCGTGTTCGTGTTTTTATATATGTCCACAGACTTCCCGGTCTCTCGCCCCCAGCTCTCAATCATTGTACAAGTTTCCTGACCCCCCGCAGCAACTGCCCCCAGGCCGCGGGCTGTTGTTTGGTTATACAGTGCGTTGCATAATAAAGTGTAGTGTCACCAAATCGTGGAGCAGTGTTTGGATGTATTTATTCTCAGAAAAGGTCGAAGATATTGCGGAATATTGTGGAAAAAACCTCAATTCTTTTCGAGGGCTGTCACTGTAACATTTGTCAATGATGCCTCCATTGTCTTCAGACCTTCGCGCCCGGATCATTGCAGAGGGAGGCACGAGAACCATATGTCAATCCTTGAGATTGAAAACCTCGTTGGATGCGGTTTTTCAGTGCTTGCTTGGAGGAATCCAACTCAGTGTGACTTGTTCGCTGTGACCATGTTTGTTGGAAATGTGATTAGGGTTAGGTTTTCCAAAGGGTTTTCGTAGGTATTTTGGGCCGGCCAAACGAAGACAAACACTTCTCAATGGTTGCGTAGAATTATCAACCTACACTTTATTATGCAACGCACTGTAATGTGTCCAACGATCAGCTCAGGCACATGGTCGCTCAAGCCGGTGACGTTCTACCCCTCGATCCGCCCTTCATCGCCACCATACATCAGGCCCCCGGATAATCCCTAGGTAACTCAGATCCAAAAAAATCGCTCCGTGTCCGGACACGATTCGTCCAAAATTGGCCAATCCTGTCCGGATTGGACCTGGGTCCCCCTCCGGGGGGTGCACTTTGTCTGGACTGGGATCCGGGTCTATTTTTTTTTCTAGGGGGCTCGTTTTTGTCCGGATCTGGGTCCAATTTTTCTCTCGGATGTGTGGAATCGAATTCACGTATGTGCTACGAACATAGTAGATGTATACAATCAGTCCACATTCTCTATTGAACCGCCCGTCTTTGCCCGTTTGCGGAAAAGCTGGCACCATACATCACCACACCATCACATGGTTCGAAGCTTACAGAATTTTGGTGTCGGTTGGATTTGCGTCCCCGCTTCCAGACTCACCTTCTGGGTTTATCGACCATCGTGGACGATTGACCATTGTCGAGCTAGACCCGGGTCTCCCAGTGCCTGAAGCAAACGTCCAATTCCTCACTGCTTCCTTGGGGACGGAGCCGCGGTGGTGGTATGACCCTTATGACTCAACCGCTGTTGTTAACTTTGCACCGGTTGGTCCCATTTCTTTGCTCTGTTTCACTTTCATCTGACGACGTTCAATCCAGCCCATGCTGTCTGACGACTGATAGTCTTTTTCCCCGTACATTATCTTTGGTACGAATTAGGCCTCCCAGTGTACCGTCTCCTTGCCACGATCTCAATAGTCATTGATTGTCAACCATGTCATTTCAACCAAACCGCACGATCGTACGTGTGTCTGAGGCATCCTTACCTGCCTGTGTCAGTGTCGAGGTGCGGGGTCGAGGATCATAAAGGATTGTAGTGTAAGTGTTTTTTCTTCTCGTGCTACTTTTAGGCTACACCTATGGTCGGATTGTGATGTTCGAGGATGGAACCATTTGGCCTTTCAAGATAGTACTATCTAGGCTTGGTCCCCCCAATAAATTTGTGTAGTGTCTCTGTCGCCTCCCTTATCTACGGCTTTGGCGGGCATCTGGCACACGCATGCAATTCATACTGCAGGCCACCTGTGGGGACTACGTGCACCCAAGCAGTTTGTGTGACACCTTCTTTCTTTTTACCTGAGCATCTACATTCCTTGCTTCAATATTCTTGTTATCATTGGCCTTTTCATTGAGCTAAAAAGGTGATCTTACCTGCCAGTAGTATGCAGTGGATATTTAGCTCCGTCTTGGTTCCGTTCATAGTTCTCTACTGCCCCTGCCCGCTATGTACAGGGGTCTACATGTTTACATAATCCAGTACAACTCGTCATGGCTACTAGTACTAGTACTGTACTACGCTTCCATCGTTGTCCACCACTCACTGAGTTCAACTTGTCCCGCCTGGATGGGTCTACCTGACTTCAAACTCGGTCATGGTTCTGGGTCAAGCCTACCCCTACCAGTCCTCGCCCTCGCCGGGATTTCCACGATCGTGGCGGTAGTCGTCAGCGGTATCTCGATATCGCTCCAACTAAGAAATTATAGAAAACCTTTCCTACAACGGTGCGTAGACAAGCGAGTATATACGTACCCGGCGAAGAAGTTCATGTTTGTGTCACTAGAATGGTTGTACGCATCATGGTCATGGTACCGATCTATGGGGTTTCATCTCTCATCTCGCTCTTCTCCTTGGAGGCGGCGTTCTTCATTGACGCAATACGGGATATCTACGAGGCAAGTATCTCGCGTTCAGATGCGCGTCTGCTGTCCTTACAGTATGTTTCCAGGCCTTTGTGATATATTGCTTCTTTGTACTCCTTCTAGACTATCTGGGCGGCGAGCGCTCACTCCTCATTCTCCTGCACGGACGACCTCCAATTCCGGCCGTCTTTCCCGTCAGTCTATGGCGAAACGACATCGACCCAAGTGATCCCTACACTTTTCTTTTCCTCAAGCGGGGCATTCTACGTATGTTTCTCTCTCTCCTTCAAACAGTGATACGAATCGTAGTGACGTTGGATGACTGGGAACAGAGTATGTGCAAGTAAAACCGCTTCTCGCAATTGCGAGCTTGATCATGAAAGCCACCGGCACGTACAACGAAGGTGACTTTCGTGCTCGAAGTGGATACCTTTACGTCTCGATCGTATATAACATCTCTATTTGTCTTGCATTGTGGTGCCTTGCTGTATTTTGGATGTGTGTCCACGAGGACCTGAAACCTTTCCGGTATGTACTCCGCTCTCTGACCGGTCAAAGATACTCATTACTAGCACAGTCCCGTTCCAAAGTTCCTTTGCGTTAAAGGAATTCTTTTCTTTTCTTTCTGGCAGTCGATTGCAGTCTCCTTCCTCGTCGCGATAGGCGTCATCACACGTCTCGGACCATATACGGACAGCGAACATATCTCCCTCGGTCTCACCGACACCCTTATTTGTATCGAAATGCCGTTCTTCGCCGCAGCCCACATGTACGCCTTCTCCTACCGCGACTTCGTCCAACCTCCTGCGTCAACAGCACGCAAAGGGACCTCTCCCATGTACGTCGCGCGTATGACGCTCGGTTATGCACTCAAAGACGCGTGCGGTCTCAAAGACCTCGTCGAGGACACGCGTGCGACGCTTCGAGGCGAAGGCATCAATTACCGTGCGTTCGAGCCGAGTGAAGGTGGGATGCACATCGGTGCAGCTAGAGAACGGCGAATCCGAGCTGGATTGCGGTACGCGGCCGGTGGGAAGCGCAAGTATTGGTTGCCTGAAGTACGAGGACTGGCGAATGCGTCTGTCGACACCGATCGACGGGGATTGCTCGGACGCCTTGCGGGGCAAGACGAGAGCGACGTAACCGCCCCTTTGTTCGTTGCCGAAGCAGACGACATTGTTCGTGATGGCCCCGATATACGGTACGCGCGTGGTGTGCTGCGGATACCGGGCGACGATGATGGTGTGGACGACGAGGACGAGTATGCGCTCACGTTTAACGATTGGTTGGCGGGTCCGGATGGGGTTGACGAGGTGTTGTATGAACAGGCCAAGAATTATGTGTTTGGGGATTATTTGTATCCTGTGGTGGACGTGAGCTCGGAGGAGGCTCGGAGGGCGATGTGGGAGGAGGAAGAGAGGGTGGTGAGGGAGATAACGTCTGGTGGGTTTGGGTTCGGGAGGGCTGATGGTGGGTTTTTAGGGTACGGTTCTACGAAGAGTGCAAAGCCTTTAGTGAAAAGGTACGAGGAAGACGAAGAAGACGACGGGGTCGTCGGGATGGGCCACCGACCCTCGGTTACGCCTTCGCCACTGGGATCGTCCTCGCGGTCCCAACCACGCACGCCCTCTCCACCCCGATCATCCAGAGTATCGGATTGTCCTCCTATGATGTCTATCAGCCGGTCATCGTCCCATCAGCCCGCGAGTCATTCGCCTGTAGGTCCCTCTCGGCTTCACATTCCCTCTGCGTCTCCTCCTCCTCCTCCTCGGGCTACGAAGAAGAAACGCTCTCGGGAACCACTCGCGGAAGAAGATGCGGTAGACTTGGTCGTGCCTGCTACCGAAGGACTGCAGGTTCCCTCCACCTCGGGTTCGAGTTCGAGGGTACCGCATTCTCCGCATTCGCCGGCTCTCATACGTGTATGGGATGCATCTGGCTCTGGCTCTGTTTCGCCTACGGTGGTGGTGGTGGGGAGGCGATCGGGGGAGGTGAATGAGGGAGAGGAGCGGGATTCGCGGTTCGTGATCACTGTAGACGACGAGGGGGCGGGGTCGGACGCACGGCGTGTGGGGGAGGCTGAGGCTGGGGAGTCGGTGGAGACAGGAGAAGATGCAGGAGGGGGCGTGGTGAGGGAGCAAACGCCCCCGCCGTATGCACGGTTGTATGATTATCGGGCAGGGATACCGGAGGAGGAGGATAACCATAACCCGTGGGCGTAGGTAGACGCGTTGTTCGTTGACGTTGGTTCGACAGCATGATATCCTGTAGATAGTGGATGTGTCTTTGTATTGCAGACGATATGTTATTCTCCAACATAGAACAACGGAAATGAGACTTGCTGTTACTTTACTATCTCTTTACTATACGGTAAAGCTGGCGACTGCGGACAACCGTAAGAAGACAAAGGACCGACTTTTTCAAAGCTCGAGTTATTCACTCCTTGAGAACGTCTTCAGCTCATCGAAGACGCACCCTTGAAGGAAGCTTCTCATGTCACCGTTTGGCCGCAATCCATTGCTTGTCCCCGAGTTGTTTCAGTGCATTCTGGATCAGAGTTCGTTCGCTCAGCTCGGAGATCCTCTATGCAAAAACCAGACGCTGGCTGCTCTTTCCCGAACGTGTCGTGCTCTCTCGGAACCATCCCTTGACCGCCTCTGGCGAGAGTTGTATTCACTCCACCTGCTCGTTCAATGTTTCACACCTTCCTCTCAAGCGATTGCGTCTCATCATGACGATGACGGACACCTCCTCGACGAGTTGGATGGAATGGCAAGTCCACGACCTCGTATGCACTTTACTATTAAGCTGACTCATGTACAGTAACACAGGACCCTCCAACTCTCGCTGAATGGGTTATCATCAAACAATACTCTCATCGCATTCGAACGGGCAGAGTGGCAGATGTATCTGAATCTTGACCAAGTTTAGCCCTGCGAAATCTCAGCTCATCAGCAAGACCATGACACAAATGCGACCTGTGGGCGAGCTCGCCCACTGTGGGTCAGATACTGGATTTCCAAGGAGTTTTTCTGATCCATGTTCTGTGCTTGTTGCGTGTCCTCGAAGTATTTTTATTCTGAAGATGCTCATCCAACATTTCGAATCCTCCGCCAGTAGCAACTCTTTGTTCACTGGCCAAAATGGCGATGAGTCAGGTTGAAGGGATGATGGATTGCGGGTTCCATGTAGGACTAGTCACTGCTTGAAGGACTCGGACTCGGACTCGGACTCGGGCTCGGAATGGTTTCAAGTAGTACGTGTGTACTTCCGTCACCGACCTCCCCCTGCTGGCACGTACTACCATCACTATGGTGGTTATAAATCATCCGAATTGAAGAAATCACCCAGGAAATAATCTGTTTCAAAGCATGGAAGGAAGACTCACCAAGATAGGTAACTGTAACTAGACTCGGAGATCGAGCTCGGGTAAAATTTTCAACTTACATTCATAGACTCGGGATTGCTGTTGCCAGAATACAAGACCAAGTCTTTGAATGTAAGTAAGCATTCGATAGTTCTTCAGGCGCGCTGATATAGAACAAAAACTCAGTACTTGGCACTTGAGGAACAATCGGGATGGGTGGTGTATTTTGTCTTGTGAGTCGAGCTGTCATTCCCATTCTTTGTCTTTCCGGTGTTCGGGTGGCCTTACTGTGTTCATGCCACAAGATATCTGGGTGTACTCCCAAAATCATGCAGTCCCTGTACTCGATGCGCGACGCAGATGAGTACTTTGTCCCGATCGTTCTACGCGCGTTTCACGTCCTTTCAGACAAGCAAGAATATTTCTCGCAGAACGATCTGAGCGTCATTGGACCCATCCACCCTTTCGGCCAGCCATTCACAGCAGGGCTCGAGGATGGGTCATCGCCCAACACCGAAGACGAAGACGAAGACGAAGACGAAGACGTACCCGGCCCACCCTCCGAGTTGCATTGCGAGACGGACATCCACGTCGTACCCCATTGCTGAATTCATACACGAGGGGAAATTTTGGATATGTATGGCCCCAGATCGGTAAGCATTCTCGTTTCGTTTGAACTGTGGAGTGATGTTCAGACGCACTGTTTTCTGATAGCTTTCCGATCTTACCTACAGAACATGATCCCCCTGCCCCCACGTTTGCCGGAGTTTCCTTGTGCGGGAGTCATACGCCGCTAGAGAGGCTCCCCTTGAATATCCTGGTACTTATCTCCTCGAACTTACCTCTCGAATCGCTCCTCGACCTTGCGAGCACTTCAAGTCTGCTACGCAAGAATATTCTCGGGAATGATCGCCTTGCACAGTCTTGGATCTGGACTAGCGCACCTTGGTGGAGACCCTTTCCGACTCGAACGCCAATTATCTCAGACGGAGACGGACCCATACCGACGATCCCTTTACCATATCTCGCTTCCCAACCAAGTCCGTCCCCGAGCAGCCAAGAGGTGGAAGGTCGTTTTAGCGTTATCAGCCTTGATTGGGCATACATCAGGCGTTGTGCGCGTTCAGGGTCGATGCGAAATCGTCGACGTATATGGAAGATCGTTCTCGACATTGAGCGGGTTGCGGATAAGAGTGGTGTAGCGTTAGTCGAAGCATGTCACTCACCGCTTGAGGCTTGAAGACTGGCTTGTGCAGAAGGCAATGCTCTGGAGATCTATGCCCCCGATCTGTATCAGTAAGTGCTGTACAGTTATCTCTCGATTTGCTTACTAGTACTTACATCTTCGACAGCCTTCATTGAGGATCCGAGTGACCCTGATTCTGTCACGAACCTTCCCCGAGAGGAGTCTCCCTTCATTGAGCTTTTGTATGTCAAGGCCGATGCATCTCAGAAATACTGTGGTCTATCATACGGTATATAAGGCGATGTTCGTCTTCCTGGCATTGCGCTTGTCCGACTCATGTTTACATGATTAGACTTGTCAGATCAATCCGGACGATCCGTGTGCCTCTCGCTCGCTCCGATTGAGCCTAACGTCAAAGCCTGGTGTGTCTTGAACTGGATTCTTATTGTGGAGCATCGCTCCGTTTGCCTTCACGTCTTTGGTTAGGTCTTCCCAGACTTGTGAAGGCCCTTCCCAGAGTGTCAGCTCTTGTCCCTCCGTGGTTCAGCTGCAGGGCACGGAAACCAATACGTCAGTGAGCGAGTGAGTTTACCTTCATCGACCGAGGGATACGTGTTCCTGACGTTCGTCACCCTTCTCTTCATTTCTCGATAGAGATTGACAGTTATCTTAGTGTGTGTTGCACTGAATACCAACGAAGACATATTGTTGGTCAAACATCACATTGCGAATGTCACCGCAAGCTCTCCTAACATTAACAAGTCAACGAATTCAAGTTTATACTCAGTGAATTGTGCAACTCGACGGCTCGTCAGTCGCAGGCTTGAGATTCTGCTCCCTTCGCTCCCTCTCTTGCTCTGCCTCGAATACTTGTGCACCAGCGACTAGGAGAGCACGGGCATCATCCCTCCATCTTTCGGCGATCAATCTCTCTTGCCTCACGTCTTCCGCCAGTTTTCGTTCCCTCTCATGAATCTCCGCCCAGTGACGCTCGAGCAGCTTACGCTCTGCATCAATTCGTTCGTATTCGAACTTCCTTTGTTCTTCTTGCCTGATTCTTTCTTCCTCCTCTCTCTTCTTATGCTCCTCCTCCTGTCGCTTCCTGCGTTCTTCCTCTTGTCGCTTCCTACGTTCTTCCTGCTGTGTCTTATACTCCTCCTGCTGTCGCTTCCTGCGTTCTTCCTCTTGTCTCTTGCGTTCTTCCTCCTGTCTCTTGCGCTCCTCCTCCACTTGTCTCTTGCGTCTTTCCGCCTCTTTGTCGCAGATCCAACAAGCCGGTTGGTTTGTTTGACATTCCGAAGTGATTTCGTGACCCGCCGAACAGATCACATTTACTTTGTGTCTACACTGTAACGCGTCGTGAGGATCGATGATCCCATGACCGGGGCTTGGGTGACACTTTATCACACACTTGTGTCCGCACACAAGCATGAAGCCACTGCGAGGACGAGCTCAGAAAAAACTCGATGCTCCAGTAACAGAAGGGCTAAACTTACCACGGTTCCCCACAGCCACCATCCGGACAAGACTCGTCAAAGTCGCTGGCACGTTTGAGCACGCGAGCACGCTCTGGATGCCTCTCACATCGGATTGGGAATCCTTGGTAGACGTATTGGCCTTTCTCGAGCATAGCGAACAACCGTCTCCAAAGAGCGCCACCTTTCCTGGAATGTAAAAAGGTTTGGGAGTTGCCGATCAAGATCAGTCCGTCTCTCGCCCGAGAGAGGAGTACGTTGAGACGCTCGGGCGAGTCCATGAAACCGATCGCGTTGGATGTATTCGAACGCGTGAGGCTGGCAATCACGATGTCGCTTTCTTCTCCCTGATAGTTATCTATGTGTCACGCGTCAAATATGAGGGGTGGTTCATCCCACGCCGAACGTCAAACTTACCTATGGTGGTTAGCCTGATCCCAGCCTTCTTTGGTTTGAAATCAGGTGAAGAAAACGCCGACAGGCCTGCACGCGCCAGATCCAAAGAATCCATCTCGCTCAAGATCGGGTCGTTATCGTGCTTCAAAGCGTCGCGTAGCTTGCAAAGTTGACCAAGATATGGGGTCAGAACGACGATGTTCTCGTTCTTGTATCCCTGCTGACCGAGGTAGCGAACTATTTTGAAGACCATCTCCACCTCGTAACTGTTTTGCTTCGAGCCTTTGGCACCACCGTCTAGACGATCACCGACGAGGAGTTCGTTATCCTCCGGATGAGTGTGGTCCACGAAGATCACGTTGGACTGTACCCCTCGAATATCGGGTCTGTTGAAAGTCGAGAAGTCGTCGGTGAGATTTGGATAAGTGAGCTCGCGAACAAAGGCAGAGATCTCGGGTCGCATGCGATGTTGCGTGGAAAGACTTTCGTGAGGGTAGCCCTTGAGCACCAAACGCTCGAAGAGTGACATGTTCAGGTCGAATCCTTCGCCCTTCTCTACAGTCAACTGATAATTGTTGACCTTTGGTCGTAACTGCCTTCGTAGGAGTATTAGTTACGAAAGGTTCATAAGACATCCTGAGCTTACTTATGGTCCCCGATGAGTATCATCTGGTTGACACCTGGCGATAACGCAGTCAGGATATGACTTTCTAGTATCTCGCCGGCTTCTTCTACCAAAAGAACATCCGGGCCAACCTTCTTGATGACATTGGCATGGATAGCTGCCCCTGTAGTCGTACATGCGATGATCCTCTTGCCGCGTAGAGTTGCCACGGTTGACTCTGCGAGTTCTGCCTTGATACTATCCTGCACGTCATTGAACCTCTTTCCTGCCTCGCAAATGGCGTCCACAGTCTCAGCAGTGATCTCCTCCCGCCACTTGTCCAACGCAGTCCGGCGGGCCGAGCGGTCCATCCCCCAAATCCGAGCTGACGCTCTAACATGTGGTCTGTCTTTCAATACCCCCGCATCCTGACACCTTTTCCACCGTTCGAAGAGATACTTTTCGTTGGCGGCTTGCCCGTTCGACCCCACGAGCGTCATTCCATCATCGTACTCGATCGGCACGTAGAACGCGTTAAAGTATTCCTCGTGCATCAGCTCCAGATGCGACATCAACTTCCTATCGTCGACGTTTAACAGCTCGTCGTACCCGTATTCCAGCTTGTATTCGTGACCGGAAGAGATCGTTCTCAGATTATTGATATTGTCCCATTCGTGGCTGAACCGGTCACGGTTACGTGGTTGGTTGCGGAGGTTGAGGTGCTCAATGGCCGAATTTGCTCTCCCGCCGAGGCGGACGATGGAGTCGTCAGGAATGTCGTGTTTCAGAAGGTCTTCGAGGAACTGATCGAGGGCGTGGTTGGTGTAGCAGACGACAAGGATGCGCTGCGAAGTTTTATCGTGTATTGCCTTGGCCAGCAGGGCACCTATGAAGGATTTCCCTGTCCCTACAAGCCCAATGAGCTAATTGTGATTCTAAGATTGAGGCAACTCACCTGGTGGACCTTGTATTAGGGAGACGCGTTGTTTGAGTGCTGCGATCATAGACCTCGCTTGAGAATCGTCGAGTGACACGAAGTAGGGGAGATCCAACATGTCAAGGGAACGGCCTGATTCTAGGGAATAGGCGAGGTCCGCCAAAAGGGTGTTGTTTTCATACCCGATGGGCATTCCGGAGTCCCAAAATAACGTTTCTCTACAGAGCGGAACAGTCACCACCTTCTGAAGTGCGGTGAGCACGGGCTCGAAGGCAAAAGTGGCGGCGTCAATTTGGATGAGTTGGACGCCTCGACCTGAACGAAGGGACGTGAGGGTCTTTCCCGCGTTGACAGTGCTATCTGGCTGGAAGACGATGACGGGAGGGTTGCATGCTAGAAGGTCGTCGACGCGGTTCACTGTTCCGAAGCTGATGATATCTTGGCCGGAGACGAGGCAAACGAGGGATTGGTGCCTCAGAATCTTCGAACCGCGAGGATCTCGCTTAACGTATTCGAGCCGGTCTTCCTCGTCCTTCATACTCCGAAGCTGCCAGAAGTCACTGGTGCATCGCAACCCGATGCCCCAGTGAGTCTTCCGACCATCAGCTCCAGTACAGATCCCGATCATGGATACATCGTTGACGGGAAGTCCGCGATTGTTCTCTTTCTTCTTCTTCAGAGCTATCTTGACTTCTTCGCGGATGTCGAAGAGCATGTCCTCCCGCAAAATCCGGAAGGTATGGTCTAAATAATCCCGGGCAGGAGGGTCGGCATGGACAGCAGCACTTGTCTTGAGGAAAGCGGGTTTCTGACACATGATCTCGTCGGAAGTGGGGAGGATGGCTATGTCGCGAAAGTTGGGAAAGTCGTTGTCGTGACGGCCACCAGGCCCGTTGCGAACGTCATATGTTGCTGCAGAAGGGGCGCTAGCCAAAATATGTTTAACGAGGTGTCCTGTCTCTCTGATCTCGCGATTGGGAGATGACAGCAGGGTCTCCTGAATAGATCGTCGAGACGCTACGTCTCGATAGGGAGTGGTGTCCCGGCCTTGTAAAGCCACGAGGCGAGAGAGTACTCTAGCGAATACAAGCTGGGAACGCTCGTTCAACGAGCCATCCTGGAATGCACGGATGAAGGAAGACCAGAAGATTGGTGGATCGACCATGTGGAATAGCACGTTGTCCAAGGCGTCACCGACATCACGACCTCTGAGGAGATACTCGAGTACCGTGGACCCCAATCCGTTCATGAAAGAGACGGATAGGTCGCAACGCATCGCCGATTGGACTGAGGGGAGACCGTGAGCACTCTCGATGATTTCGTCCAAGCATACCACTGGGTCATCTTGGGCGCAGAGGCCTTCTAGGAATAGGGTCGCGCCTCGGGGGTCAATTTTGACAGTCCCAGCAAGGACATCGTGGAATCGTTTTTTGAGCCTGGAAACACGACTGGTTTGTGATACGTTGTTCATAGAGGGGGGTGGCTACTTTGAGAGTGAGGAAAGGATGAACATGTGGTGAATGTGGGGTTTTGCGATTGTACAGGAAGCTTGAGCGCCCGTACCTCGCACGGGGGGATCCGCGAAGCGCCAAATTAGAAAAGGCGGTGGATGATATCTCGAGAAGGAAGGTCCTGAAGAGTGTGCTGTAGTAGGCGCCAGTGGGTCCTGCCCGCGCCGGAGAATGCCACGTGACCGCATGCCAGTGGTTAGTTTGCAGAAACCCGAATCCCCACCCTCCCATCATGATGCCAGTTGTTCTACACACTGAACGATAACAAACATAAGGCACTAACTTGGAGTCGAGCAACTTGAAGTCGAGCGCGTGGCGCGGCCCGGTGTGTGGCTGTGTTCGAGTTTTCGGAACCCGTTTCCTCACCTTCAACTCTCAACACTACGCACTTCAAGCGGCAGTGACACTGAAACGTGCAGTCACGGCACAAACAAGATGTCTGATTAAGGCTGTGAGCTCCTGTCCAGCGGGTTTCAAGTGGTGTATCTCTTAGGACTGGGTCGGGGCACAGCTCGGGGTGATGAGTTACACGCAGTGGATCTCGCACTCCTCTCCTAGAACTTGATCCACCATGCAGAATAGGTAAGAGGCTGCTCATGTATGTTGCTGATCATGACAATGAACTTTGGTGTTACCCAGAAGATAGCAATTGTGCCCAAAGGAAGGAGCGGGAAGAACCAGCGAAAGTGACTTGGGTGGCCGAAGAGATATTTTGACTTGAAATGATGTGTGGTTCAGCTCCTCGGGCACATGGCCCCGGCACATAATACCCGCCAGAAGAAATTCGCGAGATTACAGTAGGCACGGTTAACGCGAGGCGTTGCCAAGCTCTAACAGATGTTATGATGCCAGCTTCAGGAGTACGCGTACCTATGAACGGGAGCTTGCAATGTAAGCGAATTGGTTAAATATGTCACCTGACCAAAACGCGGTATGCAACTGACATGTCATTGTCAATATGTCAGAGTGGACTTGTGGAAGTTGTAAACTCCACCGAGTCCAAATTCCGGTCAGATTCACCACCTCCACGACACAAAGGAAGAGAGAAAGGAATCCAAGGTTAGTAGAACAGTGCCACTTCACAGAGTCTGACATGTGTGGACTCTATAGTTGAATTCCTCGTAGGATAAATAGACCGAGAGCCTCCCAATCCAACGGTCAGTCTCCATCCTCCTGCTCTTTCGTGCCAAACATTTCCTCACACCACCGAGAAGTAACCTCCCTTTCTAGCGTGACCCGCGACGGGAACATACAGCTCGCCTCACTCCCGCGGACCGAATCGACGCCAGTGATTGAAAAGAAGAGCGGACACGCCCCGTTTGCCTCTGAGGTCCCCGAAAACATCAACAAGACCAGGATCCCACTCGCACTCGAGATGCCATGTCGCTGGGTGGGCCCAATGTCCGCCAACGACGTTCTCGATGAATTCCTTCCCGTTGCCTCTGACTCGGAGCAAAGCCCATCACTGAAGGGTTGCGGCTATAGTTCTCCCCCACCACTCTCGCGCTCGCTGGTCGCTCGTTGTGCGAGCACCCTTCCTGAAGTTTACATCCCGAACCAAGGACCGCAGTATGACGACATTACCATTCATGCCACTGAGCCCGGGTTTCCTCTCAACTCAGAGAAAGCATCTCTATGGGAGAGAGGTGGTGTCGTGTATTTGAAGGACACTTGGCGTTTCCTCTCGAACGATTCGAACACCAGGATTATGTCTGAACACAAGATAGATGAGTTCCTTCACAAGAAAAAGATGCCCAACATCCCGAAGCACGTCGCTGGAGGTGATGCACCAGGACGCACGACACTACCACAAGACTTCCCCGATGCTGACTGGTTGTGCGCGAATGCGAAAGTGACCCCCTTTCAACATTACCGGCTCGTGCTCAGCGTCGTCGGATGTCCGCTCACCAAGTTCCAATGCACCAAAGAACTCGTTCAAGCTATCTACTATGCCATGCAAGGTGCGTTTGTGATGTCCCTCTTTAGAATTGCGGTTCGTTCGCTGACGTGCGCATGATCAGCTCATTGGTACGCATACGAAATCATGTCCATCCTGCGTCGAGACATCAGTGTTAGCAACATCCTCATTACACATGACGGCCATGGCTTGTTAATCGACTGGGAGATGGGGCAGCTGGTTGGCGAAATCGGAGCCCGCATGGTAAGCCCACTTATCTGAGCTGGTGGTTGTCGGGTGTTCGCATGCTCACGTTACCTCATGTACAGGGCACATGGCAGTTCATGTCAGCGGCTCTCCTGGACAGCGCAAGCAAGATACACACTCTCTCCGACGATATCGAATCTTTCATCCACGTCATCGGATGGCTCATCATTCGATTTATTCCTTCCGACGATGGCTATGAGCCTGCAATTCGGGCTTACGACATGAAAAAGTTTGACATGATGGATTTCCAAGATCGAGGACATATCTATGGTGGATGGACCAAGCTATTATCCCTTGGGGTAGGATCCTACCCCTCTCGCGAGTTTCAATACAAACGACTCACCCCGCTGTCTCATCTGTTGCGGACTCTCTGTGAACCATTCAAAGCATTGTATGCTAAGGTACCCACGGATGAAGACTGATTCAAGCTGACCGAGCCCGCAAGCACCGTGGAAGACGAACGCACATTACTACGGCTGCGGTTTAAGATCGAAGACTATGACAAAGCGATGGAACAGCTCAAGTCTTCAACATGGTTCATCAGCACCATTGGGACTGCTTTGGCCGAAGGTGGTTGGCCTGAGGACGACGTGGCTGATGAAACCGTTTACATACCTCCATGGTTGCTGGATGAGTGGGCGGAGCAACGGAGGGCGGCCCGGCTGCTGCCTTCACAGAACCGGTTCGCCAACTCGAAAGCTTCGGGGGGTGCGAAACGTCGTGCAGCGAGTCCGACTCCCGAGCCCAGTGCTAAACGTTGTTGTAAGGCTACTGCACCGCTCACGTCGAGTTCTCATACGACTACTTGATTTATCTCGACGTTATCGTCGCAATACTTATACCCCAACCTTCTGTATCATTTCCGAAAAACACCATCAACTCAGACACGTCCCGAGTTGCATCCAGTGATATCCATAACACTCACCGCAAATCAACTCCAAACGGGCCTTATCATAGTAGTCTTTAGAATCTAGATCTATGGGAGGAGGCTGGCACTCATCGTAAGTACATCCTCAGCCCGACAAGGTTCAAGCTTCAAGTCTCGAGGCGCATGAACGAACATCATGCGGCCCCAGATTTTCTGGTTTGGGGCCTTTTCAAGACGGCCGAGCAGTATAATGGAAGTTACCTACTAACGTGCAATTTTATGAGAGCCTTGAAATGAGTTGTAACGGACTTGTAAGCACTCATTTAGATGGCCTTGGTTTGGCGGCCTACATAACGGTCGCCGAGTAACATTGGCCTTGTCAAAAAAATGGATCCGTGGTCGCCGATTTGATAACGACATTCTGCGCTGCATACCGAGTCCTACTGCCCTCATATCCATCCTATCGTCCGCGTCCTCTTTCGAACTCGTCACTCACCTTCGTTCCTGTGCTTCCTACAATGTCCACAAGTGAAGACCAGAGTGGTGCCACGTGGCTCTACACACCCTGCCCGGGCCTCACCGGAGTGCCCAACACACCTGAGCTCGTCAAGACATGCAGTTTTTGTGGTAAATTCTATGCCACATGCTGCTTCCACAAAAGAATCGTGTGTCACCATCGTTACATCCTGTACACGGATGGTGCCTGGACCAATAACGGGAGGCCAGATGCAGTCTCAGGTCTCGGTATCGCGTTCGGCACCTCCAAGTCGAAGGGAGATCTAGACGACGAAGATTCAGAACGTCATCAGTTTTCTATCCCTGTGAATTGCCGCCAATCGACGAAAGCATCGCCTTCATGAATCAGAGCAGTTGGAGATCGTCATCACGACGGACTCGGAGTATGTGGTCAATGGGATGACGGAGTGGTTACCCACCTGGAAGGTGAGTGAAAATTGTTTTCGTCCATCTTGGAACTTTGTCCTCGCGTCGATGAAAATTGATGATGCATCCCTCGATCTGTACTCTTTGAAGAAAAATGATTTTCGGAAGGCGAACGGCAAACGTCCAGTGAATATCGATCTTTTCCGCAGCTTGGACGAAGAGGTCGAAAGACGAGAGCGTGAGCATGACATCAAAGTCAAGTTCTGGCACGTCAACAGAGAATACAACATGATCGCTGATGGGCTCGCTAAACGTGGCGCATCCATCGCCGCGCCTGCCGAAGATGGTGGCGTCGAGAAAATCACAGCCTTGCTACAGGTCGTACACGTATTGTGATGCGGTCTTCATTTCGGTCACGGATGCAAATTCGGTAGGTTTATTGGTTTTGTTTCTAGCAGTGACGTTGAAAGTTGAACGTTTGAACGGCCAGAACAGAGAGCGTGTGAGAGCGCTAAATTGCGTTCTGTAGACGCAAATTCGTTTTTGCCTATGTATCTTGCTCGCAGCCGTGCTTGGCGCGAATCACAAAGACCAATGAACCGTACTTTGTGTTCGTGTATGTTCCAAGCTGTCGGAAACGCTGCCTTCAGTATTTGGTGAGTTATCTGAAAGACTCGACTATCGCTCAAGGTTTCTTCCTGGAGTCCGCCGTGGTTTTGACCTCTTCATATTTCCGTATGTCAGACACCACACATTACCAGAACGTGAGGATGTAAATCTAGCATTGATCACCAACTTCCAACCTAAAACCCCTTCAACTGCTCTCTTCTCAGACTTGCGGGCCCTTCCCGTGGCTCCGGCTGCCGCGGCATTCTCCATCACGCATATGTTACCGGTGGTGCCTCACTGCAGAACCCTCTCTTTTTTTATCTTTTTTTTATACCTCCGCATGCTCCTCGTGCTTATGGGAACATGCACATGAAACGTCTCCGATCTCTGTAGGTCGCATTCACACCGAACCTTGGCAGCTCATTCAGGCTCGACAACTACCCTAACAACGATCGAATTTTGTTGGCCCTTGAAAATTAGTCTCTCTGCTTATGATACCAGGGGAGAAATCCAGGTGAAGTCAGTGTGAGGTCGTACCACTTGGTTGCAGCCATGCAATTCATTTTGATTCCGGTCCGTGTCAGTGATCGGGACCATGTGGGCTGCTGGTGGGCTGTCGAGGATGAACACACAAATCAATCAACGTCGACAGATGTCAGCGTGGCAGTGGATGAACCCGCTCGCCTGGATTTCACACTATTTCACACTTTGGGGGATTTCGCATGGCGGAAGTAAGTAAGACGTTCGAGACTGAGGCAAACGTCACTGTCACATTTCGTCTGCATAATTGCGGTTTCCCAGTTTTTGACGATAGATCCCGGGCGCCACGCGGCGAAGGGGGGGCCAATCAAGCAGGTCCCTCGGGAGCCGGGGTGTACAGTCCCTCACCCGCCGTGAACTGTGGGGGCCCGATTCGAGACAACCTCAGCCAAGAGCAAACCGGGTAATTTCGATGTAAC
>JBBPRJ010000025.1:0-26501 GCA_038092975.1 Chalciporus piperatoides | reverse complement strand
GAAGGTAACTCAGCAAAGCATTGCCTGAACTGACCATCTTGGCGGTTTCGCGAGGGGCTTGAGGACTGCAGTATTCGATGACACTGGACGAGCGATATGCGGGTAGTGTGGTACTGTACAGTCGAGTTCCCACGATATGGCAGTTGCCGCTGACATAATCCAAGAAATATTTAAAAGGTAATAGCTTCCCACGAAATATGGAAATGTAATTTTGCAGAAGGCATCTTGAAAAACATATCCATAAGTATCTCCGGAAACATATGGCCTCGACGCTGACTCGCGATCAAGTCGCCTCTGCGCAGAGGGAGGGTGACTACGCGATCAAGTCTGAATCCTCCCAGCCGAAACTTGATACTTCCCAATGGCCGTTACTTCTCAAGAACTATGACAAGCTACTCATCCGTTCAAGTCATTTCACCCCCATTCCGTCGGGGAGCAGCCCTCTGAAGCGTGACATCTCCACCTACATCAAGTATGTTTCTTCTTCTCTACCGCTTACGCCCCTCACACTGCTCTCCTTGCAGGAGTGGTATAATCAATTTGGACAAGCCATCAAACCCATCCTCGCATGAGGTCGTTGCCTGGCTCAGGCGGATACTGCGGGTAGAAAAAACTGGACACAGTGGAACTCTAGACCCCAAGGTGACGGGCTGTCTGATTGTCTGCATCGATCGGGCCACGCGTTTAGTGAAATCCCAGCAAGGGGCAGGTCTGCCCACATCCTTCATTGACTTGTGACATCGCAGCTCACTTACATCTAGGCAAAGAGTACGTTTGTGTTCTGCGATTACACTCAAGTCTCCCAAATCCCACTGCTCTTCCACGCGCCCTTCAGACCCTGAGCGGCGCGCTGTTCCAACGACCACCCCTCATCTCAGCCGTAAAGCGTCAATTGCGCATACGCACCATTTACGAATCCAAGCTCTTAGAGTTCGATGAGAAACGCAACCTTGCCGTATTCTGGGTTTCATGTGAGGCCGGCACCTATATTCGAACCCTCTGCGTCCACCTGGGTCTTCTGCTCGGCGTTGGTGGTCACATGCAGGAGCTGAGACGAGTGCGAAGTGGAGCCATGTCAGAAAACGATGAAATTGTGACTATGCATGATGTGCTGGACGCTCAGTGGATGTACGATAACACTCGAGATGGTAGGCACGCGTCATCGCTTCGTGTCATGAACTAACGTTTTACAGAATCATACCTCCGGCGTGTCATCCGACCCCTCGAGAGCTTGTTAGTTGGGTATAAACGTATCGTGGTGAAAGATAGTGCAGTGAACGCAGTGTGCTATGGGGCGAAGCTCATGATTCCTGGTTTGCTTCGATATGAAGCAGACATTTCCGTCAACGAGGAAGTCGTCCTCATGACCACCAAAGGTACTATTCAACTCCTTTGTGTTTGGACATATCCTGATTTCGAATAGGAGAGGCAATTGCTCTCGCTATCGCGCAGATGTCAACCGTTGAACTAGCAACATGTGATCACGGTGTTGTCGCAAAGGTGAAGCGATGTATCATGGAGCGAGATACTTATCCGCGACGCTGGGGCCTTGGTCCGATGGCGTTGCAAAAGAAAAAAATGGTGAAGGATGGTAAACTCGGAAAGCATGGCGAAAAAATCGAGGGAGTCACGCCCGCCGAGTGGAGCCGTGATTACGTCGATTACAACCGAGAAGTAAGTTCGCTTGCGCTCTAGCGAGAGCTGCACTCACTTGAATTTGACAGCAACCATCCGCCACCGCTGTGCCTGTCGCAGCAGCTCCTGTCTCCGAAGCACCTGCACCGACACCGGTGGGCGAAGCAGCACACTCCCCCAAAAAGGAAGAGAAGGAGAAGAAACGAAAGCGGAAATCGGAAGTCGCGGACGACGCAGCAAACATCTCTATGGCCACGGAAGGCGCAGATGCTGAAGCTGAAGCTGACCGTGCTGAAAAGAAAAAGAAGAAGAAAGAAAAGAAGGAGGGTGAGGATGACGAAGCGCGGAGAGAGAGGAAACGCTTGAAGAAAGAGAAGAAAGAAAGGGAAGCCGCGGGGGATGCTTAAACCTGATGTGATGTGAAAGGCTCTACCATGTATCCTGTTATCTTGTTCTTGGTTTCTTGCAATGACGCTGAAATAATCGAGCCTCTGATTTTTGATATTCTTTCCTACCACTGCACATTACATTTTCCGGTTTTCAAATGATGCATGCTGTATTACATAGGTGAAGTTAGTCTCCCCTAGACAGACCCAAGAGTCGGATGAAGACAGTCGTTTATAGATAACGACAAAAAGTTCGGATCTAATGTTCAACTTCATGCTGTCTCAGCGAGACAAGTAGCTAGCTCTTTAAATTGGGACTCGGAGCGGAGTCCCACTGAATCGCTGCACTGCCGAGGTGATGTTGCATCACCTGGGGCACTGCCAACGGGTCTCCATGTACGACCCAATCGATCTGAAGGAACATCAAACACTTCAGACTTCAGAGTCAGACAGCTGACCGAAGACATAGATGCCGGGCGTGTGTAAAATCTCATTTATATCCCATCCACTCCCTGTGTTCAAATCATTTCGCCCCGATTCATAATAAGCTGTCCTGACCTCCTCGCCCCAATCACTCTTTGAACCCCATGACTGCTGCTGCGCCAGCTGAAAAGTCGAAGAACCAGAGGACGTTACCGAAGTTTGAAACTGGTCAGTGCAATAGCCGTCGGTGGGCATCAGGTTTAGCTAATAGGTTAGTCATTTCACAGGGCCCGACTACCAGATCTTGTATGGTTTGGGAGAAGGAGCTTATGGGACGGTCGCAGCAGCACTCCACAAGCCTTCGGGAAGACACGTGGCGATCAAAAAGATCCTTCCCTTCGATCATACCCTCTTCTGCTTGCGAACGCTACGAGAACTGAAGCTGCTCAAATTCTTCTCAGAGACATGCGTGAATGAAAACGCAAGTATAGTCTGTTTCTGGCAGCGAGGCACTCATTATGACCGTGGCGGATCTAGATTATCTCAATCTTGGACATTGCTAAGCCGCCATCCTTGGCTGAATTCAAGGAAGTTTATTGTGAGAGCCCAACCTCGGATTGCAAGAACTTGATGTTGAATTTTGGCCAGTCATTCAAGAATTGATGCAAACTGATCTGCATCGTGTCATCCGCACACAATCGTTGTCTGAGGATCACTGCCAAGTGGGTTTGTTTCCCCCAACTATAAGAAGCACACCAACTCATTTCTTGACTAGTACTTCGTCTACCAAATTCTCCGCGCCCTCAAATCCATACATAGTGCAGATATCGTCCACCGGGATCTCAAACCCGCGAACCTATTGTTAAATGCAAACTGCGATTTAAAGGTCTGCGACTTTGGTCTGGCTAGGAGCATCGACTCGACCGCCCCAGGAGCCAAGGAAATCGGTTTGATGACCGAGTATGTCGCCACACGATGGTACCGAGCTCCTGAGATCATGCTGTCATTTAAGATGTACACCAAGGTATGTCATACGTGGCGATGATAGTCAGACAGGCGCACTCATATTTTAAGGCTATTGATATGTGGGCAGTCGGTTGCATCTTGGCGGAGCTAATCAACCGGAAAGCACTCTTCCCTGGACGGGATTATGGCCATCAGCTTGACTTGATTCTAGATGTGATAGGTTAGTTCCATCATAACTGACACTTTTGCAGCTCACAGCTATGTGGTTTGGTAGGTACACCAACACTGGATGAATTCTACTCCATCACCTCCCGACGATCACGGGACTACATTCGGGCACTCCCTATCCGCAAACGGAGACAGTTCACCCAATTATTCCCCAAAGCATCTGCGGATGCTATTGATTTCTTGCAGAGAACACTGGTCAGTGGTTCACTTTTCTACGTGGAAAACGGACCATTGACATCTAGTTGCAGACATTTGATCCAAAGAAGCGACTTACCGTTGATCAAGCTCTGGAGCATCCGTACGTTTCGGCATATGTACGTGTATTTTCATCATTTGTGCTTGCGCACTGACAAACAATTGCGACTCCAGCACGACCCCGAAGACGAACCAACTGTCGCCGCATTAGACCCCGACTACTTTGATTTTGATCGTTAGTTCCCGATCCATTCATCCTCTCGTCATGCTCACGTCTTTGGCACAGTTTACAAGGACGATCTCAGCAATGCGGATCTCAAAGAGATTCTCTATGAAGAAATCCGGTCATTCGTTCCCGCTATCTGAACTCTATCTTTCGAGGATGGCGCTCATAGTTTATGATCCTTCGATTGTTACCCGAATGCTGCCTAAATTATTGCACTTTGGAAGTGTAGAATTCAGATCCAATATCGTACAGGTGAACATGATACAGTCTGAAAGTTGACTCGTTCAAGAAGATTAAATCGACGGGTATACTCCACATTAGTCAAAGGTGTTCCAAGAACCAAAAATGCCATCCATGATGCTACAACTCAGAATTTGCCACCCGCCCAGAACCCAGACGCAACACCTTCCACTCCAAAATCCCCAAACCTTGTATCTCCTTCCAGTTCAGTCCCATACATCGTGCGTTTCGCTGGAGGAGCAGGGGTCCCTTGTTCAGTTGCCGATGTTTTAATTGCCGTCAAACCGAGACCCGACGCGACTTCGTTGCTCGAAGGAGCTCTGTGGAGTCCACTTGATCCACCAGCTTCGCCTCGGGCCTGGGATCCTCCTGAGGGGGCGCGACCGCTCGCCCTCGAACTAGATCGAAACGGTCCAAAGCGGTCCGAGTGACGACTACCCGGTCGATCTGGGTTTGCTGCTGGAGATGGGGATGTGGGTCGCTCCGGATGAGGGAAGGTTCCCATGGTCATAGGATACATTGCTTGGGCAGGAGTTGACGCAATCGGTACGAAGCTAAAACTGAATGGATTTTGATTCTCAGCGTTGTTCGCAGAACTCGTTGCCGGCGCACTCATCAGCGGAGGTGACGAGGGAGCATAGAAGACTGGGAAGCGTTCCGTGGGAGGTGGTGGGTCTTCTTCCCTCCCAGAGAAGACCGGAAAGCTGGGGCCACGACCCCGATCAGACGATTCCGCTGATGGTGGCTTCGGTGAGGATGGAGGTACTTTACTCATATCCGCTATTCCGTCTAGCTTTGCCCGCTTGTGAGCAGGTCGACGCACACTCCCTTCGGGCTCCGTCTCGATTTCCTCTTGTTCCACCTCGAACATAGTACTCGAGATGGAATCTCGGGGCCGTTTACCCAGCATGGAGTGCGGAAAACCAGGCAGGAGCGAACCCGTATGCTTATGCTGTTCCATGGTGTCGTTTGGTTGCAAGTCATGGTGTATGACCATATCGATGTCGGAGAGATTTTGCGGATATTCAGAGGGTCCAGAATCATCGGTAACTGGAAGACTAGATTTTGGTCAGGGTCAAAAACAACGCAAATCTGGCATCCGACATACGCAAAAGACGGACGATAAGGGCTTCGGACACGCTTAGGTGTTGAAGGGGGTTTTGGTATTCGAACTGAAACGTCCTGGGCAGTCGTCATCGAAATATCACGAGAGGGCGGCGTTTGTGGCCTCGCGCGAATATTTTGAATCTCCAATGTGAGATTCCGAATTTTCGTTTCGAACGATTCAATAAGAGAAGAGACCTTCTCTTTTAAATCAGTTAGTTGTGCTTTATGGGAGTCTAGCTCCTGCTGCACAGGGGCCAGCTGCATATAATATGAATATAAGAGTCTCGTTGATACATCACCACTTACTGCTTCGGCAATTGTAGCTTCTATGGGCCTAGTGGAAGGCCCAGCCAGCATATGTACGTCTGCCTGCGGTAAGTCATTTGCTTGGTGGGGGTCCTTTCTTGGGCCTGCTGTATTGAAATTTTAGGATACGCAACAGAGACCCTGATCGTTAGAGCAATTCTTACAGAAAGATGGTCCCAAAGGAGCTTCATGTTCCGGTTCTGCGAAGCATTTCATAATCGGAGGGACGTTCAACGATTCTTCCACTTACCCTCTGTGATCGTGGCTTCTGACGGCCTCGTCGACCTGCTGCTCTTCGTCCTCTTCGTTGTCCGTGATATACTAACGGACTTGGTAACGGCACGAGCGCCTGATCCACCAGCTATCACAGGACGTCCAACTCCAAGCCTGTACTGATGTTGCTTGGATTTCTTTGTCCGCTGTGGAGTCGCTTGTTCGGGGGGTTTGAGCTCCGGCGGAGGATATTGGAGAGACGACGGTTCCGCCTCATTATCGGAATCATGGATGATGACAGAGCTGCTGGATTGACCCCTTGTTCTGGCTCCAGCCAGACTCGGTATTCTGGTAGAAGGTGGTCGCTGAGGTGGTCGTGGGGGGTTGGTCCGGGGTCTTGAGATCGGTCAGGGGAGGTCAGAAAGCGTACAGCAAGCAGGAACTTACCGAGATGCATCGAGTAAGAGGTCAATGAGGGTTTCGGTTTTGAGGTTTGCGCGAACGCCGTAGTCCTAGAACATAAGCGGCATGGGATTTTGTGAGTTTATCACAGGGGGAGATAATGTACGTACTTTGCATAGTTTCTGGATATCCACACGTTTCATAGCCCCAAGGGCTTCCCTTCCGGGGACAGGGCTCATTTGGAGCGGGAGAGATGACGGTCAGATCAGAGTTGTGCAGGTCGGCCTCGTCGTGGTTCAAGCGCAACACACATAATAAAGGTCCGAGTTGGGCCAACGTCAAATTCAACCAAACAACGCGACGTCACATGACTCCCATATAACACCTAACCCCAGTTTAGGTTTGCTCTAAGTTACTTTGGTTCACCCGGGCCAACAATACTAGTATGTATGTAGTAAGTATCAACATATACCTGTCAATGCTCAGGCCCTGGGATACCCGCTCTGACAGGCTCCGGTCCCACTGGTCTTCCGGGAGTCCGTCTACTAACATTTCCAGTCGTTAGACGCCCGGACCTGTCATGTGTGCTCCCCCACGACATCCGGCCCGGTTATTAAGTAGCTCACTCAAATTATCGTCTCCTCACACCCCCACTTCCGCCTGTTAAAACCATCATGCCCACCTATACCCTCGCTCAGGTAGCCGCCCACAACACTACCGCGTACGTCTCAACGCTCTCCGGTTCGAACTCTCACCTATTCCTCCTGTAGTTCTTGCTGGGTCATCATAAGGAACAAGGTCTACGATGTTACAGACTTTCTCTTTGTACGGTTTTGTCCACTTCGCCCTGTCTCTTGTTCACCCTTTCCAGGACCATCCGGGAGGGCCTCAGGTCATCATAAGCTACGGTGGACAAGATGCTACTGCTGCCTATGTCCCAATCCATCCCTCTGACGCCCTCGACAAGAACCTCGCTCCCGAAAAGCACCTTGGCGAACTTGACGAAGCTTCCATCCGCGAACTCAGAGATGCAAAGAAGAACAAAATCCAGACCAAGGAGGAATTGCGAGTTGAGGAGGCCGTCAAGCTCAGACCTCCTCTCAGCCGAATCATCAATGTTCAGGACATGGAGGTACTCTACTCTCACTCACCTATGGTTTCGGCATTCTCTTAGGCTGATTTCCTGCAGGAAACAGCCAAGAAACTTCTTCCGTACAAGGCTCTGGCTTACTACGCGTCTGCTGCAGACGACTCAATAAGTATGCCCCCTTTTCTGCTTGGATCATCAGTCGGCTGAAGGGCCATAGCGAATGACGAAAATGCTCGTGCCTTCAGTCGTTTCTTCTTCCACCCTAGAGTCATGAGGGCTGTATCTGGCTGTGATACCTCATCGACTATGCTTGGTTACAAGACATCCATACCAGTTTACATCAGTGGCGCGGCATTAGCTCGCCTGGGACACCCTCTCGGGGAAGTCAATCTTACACGTGGTGCCCACAAGACTGGCATCCTCCAGATGGTTTCCACTAATGCGTCATTGTCATACGGTCAAATCGCTGCTGCTCGAGGATCTCCCGACCAAGTTATCTTCTTCCAATTATACAAACACAAGAAAGACGACTTTGCTGCTAAACGCATCCGCGAGATCGAGGCACTGGGCTACAAAGCGATCTTTTTGACTGTTGATGCACTCGTACCGTCGAACCGCGAGATGGACACTCGTGCACCCCACTATTTAGAGGATTTCCAAAATGGAGGATTCAAACCCCAAGCAAATGCCAAGGATGATGATAGCGAGGAAACTGGCATATTGGGCACCGCTGGCGGACTTATCATTAACAATGATACTGACATGACATGGGAGAAGGTGATTGACCCTTTGTCATAATTATGTTGGGCCTGACTCATGTTTTTGTCAGACCATACCATGGATGCGAAGCATAACGAAGCTCCCAATTATTATCAAAGGTATGCACACCCATCCGCCTTTCTGGATGTACTGAAAACTGGCATAGGAATCCAGTGTGTTGCTGTACGTTTATTTATCGCATCGTGGTTGCTATGTTCTGATTTCTTGAAGGACGCTGTTCTTGCTGCCGAGGCCGGTTGCGAAGGCATTGTTCTATCTAACCACGGAGGTAGGCTCTCCCCTTGCAACTCACAGCATCATCCATAATTCATCCTCGTTTTAGGGCGTCAACTTGACTAGTGAGCAACTACGTTGACTTGAATCGACTGGGCTCGTCGTAATGAAATATAGCTCTCTCCCCCCCATGGAGTTACTTTACAAACTTCGCAAGGAACACCCCGAAGTGTTCGAGAAAACTGAAGGTACGTCGTACATTTTGTTTCCTTTGTGATCTGTCTGAAGAAAGAGCCAGTCTATATTGATGGTGGTATCCGTCGTGGCACCGGTCAGTTCACGAATCACTGAATAGATAACCTTCGTGTTCTGAATACCCATCTAAATAGACGTGCTCAAGGCTCTGTGTCTCGGTGCAAAAGCCGTTGGACTTGGTCGCGCTTTCCTTTATGCGCAGAGTGTAAGTCCCAACGTTGCCAATACGACGTGGACCTACTGACACTATGACAGGCATACGGTGAAAAAGGTGTCGTCCATTTAGTGCGCATCCTGCAACGCGAGATCAAGTTCGGCATGGAGTCAATCGGTGTCCGGTCGCTTGACCAGCTTGTACCCGAAATGGTGAGAGCTTATATCTGCAAGAGAAGGTTACATTCAACTGAGTCCATTCACTGCAGGTTGAACGAGTGGATTGGCAGCCTGTGGTACCATGTAAACTATGAGCAATTCTACCTCTGCAGTTACCCTCATTTATGTCTTCACCGTTGCGGACCTCCTTTGTTATCCCCACGCTATTGCGCCAGCTGATTGAAATGTGTGATTCACTGAACCATTTGTGCAGCCACCGATCCTGAGTTCAACGTTCAGGTCCTCTGTGACACCCGATTAAAATGTAGTTGATTATTGGGCACGTGATCGCGCCTTCTCCAAGTTCATTGAGCACTTGTTACTAGCACCGGCCTCGTGTTCGTGTTCCTTACACTTGAACTTGACGTCCTTGGACACCTCCGTCGATTTCTGGCGACATCTTTCCCTTACAATTCACGCAGAACTATATGGGATTCTGTCGCAGATGTGGTGATATAGTCACTGGCATGCGCTGCAAGTGTGGTGGCACCGCAGTTGGTTTGTCTGCTACCGATCAGCGTGTTCAACTATCGAGCTGAGTTCTTCTAGCACCTGTCGTACAGTGGTCATCCTCTAAGGTTCAGACAACTGACAAGTGGTCGCAGACCTATATCTCGAAAGACAGGTCAACACGCCCAGCGAGTCAATTCGGCCACACATCCTCCGCATCGCAGCCCAACGTTAGCTCCATTGGCTTCGGAACAGATCTAGACCAAAGCACGTCAAACCCTCCTGCTAGCCGGTTCCCTCGCCCAAATTCATCTCGTCATTCTCATTCCCTCTCCAGTCGCATGGCTTTACACATAAACTCCGCTACACGCCCTCCTTCCCCTTTGAAGCAGCCGATCGAGACAGAGGAACGCAGTCCACCTCCTTCGCCGACTACCCTTGCGATCGAGGCCGGAATTCTGCAGGCACCTAATGCCCCAGAGCTTTCTAAAGCGTACGGTTCGGTCCTCCAACCCAAGGAGTCCCTTGCAACGCATTCCTGCGCATTCTGCTTGACCGAATTTCAACCAGACGCGACAATTTACCCAGACCCAGGCTCCCCAACATTTTCTGATCGGTTTCTATGCAGAGCGTGCTTCATCATCAACGGCGGATCGAAGGGTGACTGTCCAGTCTGCCATAGATCTGTTCTCATTTTGAAGAGCGATGGAGGTTTCGTTGAAAAGTCTGGTCGCGTTTGGCACAAGAAATGTTTCAGATGCGAAAACTGTCACAAGTACATCGGTGATATTCCGATGGTCGATTTGTTGGGTAACCCCTCCTGTGCTGACTGCTTTGACACTTGCTTGAGGCGCAATACTACGCCCAAGAAGTCTCTTTCATCGTCCATCTCGGACAAACCCAACCTCCAGACACCAATATTTGACGATCCGAAGAGCCGAGGAGGAAGTCCCGCAATCGACGAACTAGAACAAAGACTCGGTATAATGAAGAGTAGAGAAGGGAGTCCTGTCCTCGAAGAACTCACACAGCGACTCAATGCAGTCCTGAATCGTGTACCAAGGGATTCCTCGCCATCGATGTCTCCCTCTACGCGTCATCTAAATCAGGATGAGCTTGAGAATAGCCCTCTTGCTCACCACGTGCTGAAGAGCAAATGGTCGGCCACGACATTGCGCGCTGTGGCTGATCCTGTCGATAGTCTGTACTCCACAAGCTTTATCAACGAAGCGAGGACACCGACCCCTCGTCGAACATATGACACAGAGAGTCCGCTCCGCACTCACACTCCATCAGCAAGACCATCCATGGATGCGATAGAAGAGATGAAAAGTCGCTTTATGATCCAAGTAGCCTCGTCACCCGTTTCCCTTGCGGATTTAACTTCCTCCCCTGATTCCCCCTCGAATTCCCTGTCCACAACTTCCCCAGCATCTACTCCGTCACGAATTCCTCGCATATCCAGAGTGGGCGGTTCCCCCGCGCTACGGCATGCTGTAAGCACTTCAAGCTTGCGGTCCTCTAGGATTTCGTGGACGCCTGACACTCCGGATTTAATCCCGGACATCTCGGACACGCTCACCCAGTCATCAGGACCCTCATCTCCGCCGGCGTCTAGCTCTCAAGTCCACCTTGGCGATTTAGTTGGCAGTCGCAAGGAACTCGCACCTCTTCCAGACGTACCTTCAGAACGCCCTCCTCTGGTAGCCCCTAAACCGCGCGACTCTCTCAGCAAATCTTCTATACCGACTGCCACTCTTTCCCCTCTTTCTCTCTGCGCGAAGTGCGGCGGGTCGTTGTTTGCTACGGGAGGCCATGGTCGGTTTGTCACTGTTCCAGACTTGAGCGCTTCTGGACCTCCGAAAACCTATCACACTGAGTGCTTTCGATGTGCCTTGTGTGACGGGCCGTTCAAAGAAACCGCCAGCGGGCAGGCGATCTTCGTGCGAGGGGAGGGAGGCGCATGTCACATCGAGGTCCGTGGGTTAGATTCTGATGGAAATACTCTCGGACTCACTCAGAAGTGCGATAGTGCGCGCCGCCCGAAAAGACGCAGATCAAATCAACAGTTGTGTCTAGTCCAGTTAGATCAGCCTTTCCCACTTCAACCCGTAGCTCGCCTCTCCTGCCGCTCACTAACACCGTTCCAACGACACCAAAGCTGCTTGCTACAGGTACAACACACACCCAACCACTGAAAGGGTCGCCGACCATGGGTACCAGTCCTTATTCCTCTTCCCGATATGATCGGCCTCCGTTGGCACCGTCATTCCCCTCGTCGTCGTCTCGATTCGGTAGCTCGGCTGCCTGCCCTGGGTGCCAAAAGCCAGTATCCCCAATGGAAATGGGCGTTGTTCCTGGTCCTCAAGGGTCGAAGTGGCATTCTACGTGTTTGGTTTGTGGAGGGAAAGGCGCGGGAAAAGGTAAGCGGGATAGGTCACAGCCGGGGTGTGGTAAGAGGTTAGACTCTGCTGCAAAGCGAGATGCAGAAGGCGGGGTATGGTGTAGGGAATGTCTCGTGAGTAAATGCCGCTCCGTGTCTGATCGCACTAACAAATCACATCGACTGCCATGAAGCTCTTACTTCCCTTACACATGCGAAACTCTCAAATGGAGTCACCTATCAAACCACTCACACAATCATTCACGGGCCGTAGCGCAGGCGGCGGGCCTTTCGTTGCCCCTCAGTTTACAGGTACAACAACGATCGCGCGTCAATTCACTGGACGCGGCGGGGGGGATGTAGGCGTCCCAAGGCAGCTGACCGGAGGAGCACTAAGCCGACAACTCACCGGGAGTCCAACGAAGCAAATGGGACCCGTCACCCCCCGACCACGACCTAAGAGCGTGATTGGCATGAGAAGCGGTAAATCTGTCGATGAGGGCAGGGGGATGTTCTTGGTGCGACAGATGACAGGAGGGGGTGGATCGTTTGCGGTGTGAACTATAGGGGGAGGGGATATCCGGGAGAAGTTATAAAGCATTTCACCTGTCAACTTTGAGATGCATGATGGAGAATTGTTATTGGAACCACATGGACGAATGGTGCAAGGGTGGCGGCGGCGGCGGCAGTTGTCACATGTCAAGATCTGGGTATGTGAGATTTCAACGTGAGACTCTTCCTTGTCAAAGACAACGAGCCGTTGACAATCACCACAACGAATTCGTATTTGATAACACCCGGACACCACAGTGACCGTCGTCAAGCAAGCAGCTGCATTCTTGCCAGAAAAATCTGCACATTCATTATGCCCATACGATCTCACCCCCAACATAGGATGCGAACGAGCTGATCTTCTTCAACCCCACTTTCACTTCCTCCAGTTCTCATCCGCAGGATCGGACGACGTGCACGTCCTCTACATCGGATGCATGCCCTGTATCAGATTCAAACTGTGCTAATTTCGCTGTCGTTCGCTCCCATTCACACTTAACAGGCCACCGACTTCCGTTCTTCGCTGTTTCAGCCCGTCGGCCATCGATTGTACCGCAGGCTGTCAAACATATAACTGTGTTCGTTCTCCGAGGGAACGACTCCTTTGGTTTTTAGCACTTTCCCTTATGGCGACCAATCCTTTCCTCATCTGCAGTTCCGCATCCAGCCAATACAACTTCACGTATTCTCTGGCATGGAGTGCTAATTGCGAGGTATGTTCAATTCACCCTTCTTTAGGTTAGGACTCAAAGTAGTAGGTGGCGGACGTGCTCTCGGACATCCCTTTTATATCTGTGGGGATCCTAGTGTTTGGCGTATCGCTGTTGTTTTTTATCTTTAAGAGGGTACCCTTGTGAGTGGGATAATTCAAAATATTGCTTGACGCTCAGCTTTCTTGCAGATCTGCAATCTGGCTCTTTTTTTCCGTCTCGCTTGCTTTCGTTGCCATGATGTTGGACTTGGGTCGAACCATTACCAATGAGATGGTTATCGGCACCACTTCTTCGACAGCCTGGCAGTTGATAAAAGCAAGGGAAATTTTACTTGCCTTCGCAATCGGATTCCATTTCTTGTTCTACTGGACATATGCTGCTGAGTCACCTCGCAAGACTTTGCCCTCAACGTCCTCCACCATTCCCTCAGGAAGCAACTTTCTGGTCCTGGACACCAGCGATGAACCTCACGGTGGAACCTGGATTCGCTGGGGAATGCCGGGCAGATTGCTGAGAGTCGGTTTACTGGCGGCCGTTGCAGTCATTACAGCCCTGCAAATAATCTGGCGTGTGGTCCCGCGATACCACCGGTATAGCAACGTGTACGCGACCGACGCTGCATTGGAGTTGCTCGTGTCATTTTTGCTCCTATTGAAGCTTCTGCTGAACACGGTCTCTCCCAATTCCCCCAATACCGTGCTTGTCCATACATTCGGAGAGAGTCTTGCACCTATCTGTGGACTCCTCGTGAACATTGCTATTGGAGTAGGGAATCTACTTTGTTGTGAGTGGTCCTACTTGTTCCACCTCCACGAAATCTCACGTTTCACCCAGTCGCTTTCACAGAATCCACAGTTGGTCGTCTACTGCAGGCCGTTGAAGTCTATACCATTGTCGTTTTCGTTGCGGTCATTGCCCTTCTCAGACATCGCGACTTCCTTATTTCCCCCGCCTTCCCACAACGACTAAAACCTGTAGTTAGCAACTTCAGGCTTCCGGATCCTGATCGTGGCTCCATATTCCGCGTTACCCCTCCCCTGGTCGAAACACCGCGCATGTCCATGATCCTTGGCTCCGAAACTTCAAACACTGTTTCAACTCGAGAAACGCTGCGTCGGTCAGCACGCCATTCGCTGAACCAGGTCTCATCATGGATGGCCGGCAAGGTCCCCAGAAATCATTCAGGTGACGATGGCGAAGAGGTTAGACTCTGGGAGCAAAGCGACACAGAGAAAGGCAAGGTGGACCCTCCGTACACTAGAAAAATGGATACGGAACTGCGAGCCAATTTCACGTCTCCGAGTAAAGAACCCAAAGAATGGGCAGAGCTCGTACATGACGCCGATGCTTCCCATATGTCAATCATGTCTGCCCTTGATGCGCAGTCGGCAATCGCGCGGTCTATGGGAGCCTCGAGCATCATCGGTCAAATCCTATCTACATCCCAGGCGGACGTTACGCGTCGGACGGTACCTCTTCAAGTTCGACCTGGCATTACCCCGCCTGCGTCCACCACTTCGCCAAACACATTGACCGTGGAAGATACCGGTGTTAGAACAGTGCTTGAAGTGGAGGAGTCGCCCATCTATGCTCTTGACGGTATTCGGTCGGTTGGAGACGCGTCGAACGACTCGCGGACTTCCCTGGATGAACTTTTGCGACAGCAGAACGAATTGGACCAGAGCATAGAGGCGCTTAAACTGTTTTCTACGAGAATGTCCACCAACTCATCGCACTCCAGTCCACTCCAGAGTCCCGGGAGCGGCCGCAGAACGGCTTCTGACATCTCATTAAGTAATTTCCCTATCCCTCCCTGGCTGACAACCCCAATGCCGTCGCTTCCTCCTTCTCGCTCGACCTCCATGTTGCGTACTCGACGAGATAAACGCTTCGGCATTGTTGCCCAACCTGTTCTGCAACCCGTCTCCAACGAGGCGCCTGCATCTCTTCCTGTGGTTTCACGCTCCCCTGTTGATATCCCAATCACTCCCCGTTCTGATGTTGTTCCGTACTCTCCTCTGGGGGAAGACAGCGAATCCCTGTCTGCGGCAGCTGGGAGATCTCCGCGGTTTGATTCAGGGGGTACACAGTACAATGTGACATCTTTCATTGGCGGTAAGCTTTACCGACTCGGTACAATATGATCGTTCTAATATTTTTACAGGTCTTGCTCTACCTGGCGGGTCGACACCAGAAAGTACCGGGAAGCCTTCTTCGCCTGCTCAAACTGAATCTGATGTCTCGGCGACCCAAAATAGTTCCAGCCGTGAGGATCTACGGCGCAGACAAGTCTCGCCAGTGGATACGCTGCCAGCGCCACCCAAGGTTAGGTTTTTACTTCACGCCGGCTACGCAGGACCACTTCAAGGACAAAATGTCGTGGCTGACCCTTCGTTGCTCATGCAACGTCAACAGATCATACCCTCTTTGACGATCACCCCTTCCCCTCCGCGGAGTCGCTTTCGTATCTTGACGACCCCCGCGCAGGATGGCATGTTGGAGTTGCCAACGAAGCCTCGAACCACGGGGGAGATCAGCTCGGATAGCAGAGGTGCAGAGGGAACGAGTGATAGACCTCTGAGAGCGTTTGAACGGCCGAGACCTCCCCCGATTGTTGTACACTCATATTCGGACTATCGTCCTCGCGCACCGCCGGCACGGGATGCTGGATGACCACCATTAGCTCGATGCTTTGTTGATTTTGATACATCGCAGTGCGATAGTTTTTTTTATGAATATCATGGTTTCGGAAGACTTTTGTTGGACTTCGCGCAACATACTTGGGCAATCACGTGTTTTCATTTCGGTGACGTCGTGCTAGCTTGAAACGTTGAATGAGGATGGCTGCGCTTGTTGGCATGTTGCTCGCGCTCCCCTCCTCCTACTTCCACCATGTCCTCGTTCCCTGACTACTACGCTATCCTCGCTATACCCAAATCAGCCTCTTCGGACGAGATCAGGCAAGCTTACCGAAGAGAGTCTCTGAGGTGCTTTGACTTTAGCTACTCAATGAAACGTCGCATCACTCAAATTGTTCCAGGACGCATCCAGATAGGTTGACTAAGGCGACTGGCGCTGAAAAGAAAGCTGCTACAGAGAAATTCCAGGTGCTCCCCGTTTCTCGCAAGTGTGTTCGCAACGACTGATGGATCCTATGCTACTCTCCCAACTGTGCAGGCAGTTGCGGATGCCTACTATGTGCTCTCGGACCCAGTCCGAAGGAAGGAATACGATGTACTTTATTCCTCCAAGGCTCAGACGGACAAGAGCGCCGACCCCAAGGCCTCGTCCAACTTCTTCCGTCAGTTTGCGAGTATGTTTAACGGCGCAGCCCAGAACAATGGTGACGAGCAAAGACCTGATGCCGAGAATGTCTTTGCCGACGTTTTCGACGAGGTATGTCGCAGGGTTAAACATCATTCGTGGCTTACGTCGGCCAGCTTCTCCGCCCTGAGGTGGAGCGACACAGCCCTTGGTGGTCATACCTTGGCGCGGCATGTGGTGGAGGTGAGTTTGTCTAGTAAATGGAGTTCCATGCCGCTTCACTTCTTTCACAGGTCTAGGTTTCATTGTGGCCAATGTGCCAGGTCTCATGCTTGGTGCCTTTGCGGGCAACCGGTTAGGTGCTGTTCGGGACGCCAAGGGTAAGAGTGTCGCTGCGGTGTTCGCAGAACTCGGGGCCACACAGAAAGCCGAGGTGTGTTTGTTTTACTCGAAGACCAATGATTGGACTAAGGGCAGTGTTGTAGATTCTCCGCGCACTCGCGATGAAAGTGTTGGGTTCTGCGCTATAGTAGGGCAATTAGCCTTTGGTGTTCGTCTTTTCTGGTTTCGAGGATGTGATCTGTTATTTACGTTGGATTACTATCGAGTAGCTGTACCACTGTAACTGTACTTGTAGTAGTGTCCCTGCTCACCCTTTCATGATGTCACAATTTCACACATTGTCGCTGATCATCACACTCTCCGAGTCTCTCTCACAAACAACCCTTACCAACACCTTGCAGCTATGGTAAGCCGTGCCGCTGGCGCTGAACAAGACCACAATTCTCTCCGTTAGTCAACGATTCATCTCTTCCAGACGACTGACATGTAGGCGATCGGTTCAGAACGAAAAAGCAATGCCCGTGCAGCAAGTGTGCCCATCCAAAGGGAAAGACCTATACTAGGTAACGCGCCATCGAGTGCTATGCTTCTCCTGCTAACGTAGGCCTTTTCAGAGTTCGTTTCGCGACAAAGGCATCTTGGAAGTGAGTGCATCCCTATGTAGACTGTGTTGTAGGCTTTAATCAAGGTATAGAGCAGTCATCTATGAATACTGAAGATGCACCATCCTCAAGCCTGCCAAGTATCGTGGTTGGTGAGAAGGCTGCCATTGTGAGGATTATCACCCTAACTCGATTGTCAGTCCGCGGGCGCAAGCGTGATGTGTCCGCTCTTGCCTCACCCCAAACAGATCCTATAGCCAGCACGTCAATTATCGTCGCGGACCCCAGCGCTGATGCTACCGGGAAGTCTTCGCGCAAAAGGCCCAAAAGATCGACATCCACTCCTGCCACACCCAAGTCCTCCCAAATTGCCACCCAACTGAAATCAAGAAGACGTTCCCGATCAAGAGCGGGTTCTCCGTTGATGGATCTGGAATATGCTCCCCCAACCCGAATCTCTGCCCGACTCGCGCGCAAGACCCATCCGTTCATCCTCAGCCGTAGCTCGGACATTTATACCCATCTAGCAGATCCGAGTGGTGGGGGAAGTCTACTGAATGACCCACCATCTGGGTCTATCATGCTATCCACACCGAACGATTCGAGTGGTTCGCAGCCAGGCAGGAAACCCAGGGGACGCCCGAGGAAGACTGCCGATCTTACAGACGATAATGTGAAGAGTGCTCTGATGGAGGAATGGGCTCGAATACGTCGATCTCAAGATGCCCTTCCACTTCCGGAACAGAATGAACACGTACCCGCCTGCCAAGATGGCGATAGCGTTGCATCGGCTTCGCGACTAGGAGCGATTACCCCGAGAAGTTCTCCTAGACCGGAAGGCAACAGCAGTCAAGCGACGACTGTAGTTGACATTACATTCACCCAAGAGACACTAGTTGGTGTTCCTGTCAAGGAGCTTGGTTCTTCATTACATTCGCCTACTCAGCAGGGCTTTGACAATGATCTGCCTGTTGAGGCTGATGCATTGCCCTCTGTGCTTTTCTCCAACAGCGACGTCGATGCAAGTCACGCTGACCATGCTGAGCTGCCCGCTCTGTCCGCTCAAGACTCCGAACCTTTGTCGACAGCTACCCAGACGCACGAAGACTCGCTTGCTGACGAGACAACTAGTTCGCCGGTGGTTCCAAATCAATCAAGTCAGCCACAGACACCTGCGGAATCCTTCTTGCCAAAATTTTCCCCTTTGCCTGCGCAAAATCACTCCATGGATGATAACCTCGATCAGGCAGCGAGCCCGATATGCGATCCCTCTGAGGACGGTCATTCAATCATCCAACCTATTTCTACGCACACACTCGATGACGGTGACATCCACCTCGAAGATGATGCAGAGTTCCATCTGCTGGAGGTTCCGGAAATGTTTACTTTGCCTTGGGAGCCGGAGGCGTCGCACATGTACGTTCCACCTGGACTCGGCAAACTCATAGCTGGTGAGTGGACAAGTACCTTCTAGAATTCCAAATCGTTCTTATTTACCATATGAAAGGGATGAGAGGACAACTGATGATGGAAGCACGGGCCCGTCGCAGGGCTGAAGAGCTTTACCAGATGGAGATGAAAAAGCGCGTAGCTGCCGAACAACTCATTAGACATTTGCGTGCACTCTTGGAAGTCAGGGATGATGCATCATTGATCACGTCTTCAAGCGGAACGACATTTTCGGAGGGTGTTGTCCGCGACGCTGTGCTGAGAGATGATGAAGCCATGGCAGGACCGGAGCAGGCAGGGTAGTGACTACCTACGGACACGCAAAACCTTCAAGCTGCCTCAATTTTCAGCATATGTGCACAGGTTATGATACATACAAACAGTGGTCACATCAATGATGAAAGGAAGCAATGTACACATTTATTCCCTTTGCAATCCCAAAATTCAGGGGGAAAGAATCAAAAAGTCCATGGTATAAACATAGTAGCTGGCTGGGTACAACACAGTGCTTGATATTAACGCAGGATGACAAGATGTGGATTTTCTTGGGTCCGTGAACAAGAGCCTGATTGAAGATTAGCAATAAACAAGGACATTGCGGACGAGGAAACATTCAATTGAGATTGATGGTTGTGGCGCAGAAGGTGGATGCTTGGCAACATGGGACGACTGGCGGGACGAAAGGGCTCTAATGCCACATTTCACCAACTTGGGACTCGTCCGCCAACGGAACGTCCAACGCCCTCACTGCCTCGTAGTCTCCAAGACCACCCCCGTTCGCCATCGCTAAAGTCAGCGCGGCTATTGCCTTTTCCGTGCGCGAAGCGGTGGTTGGGGTTGAAGCTGATGCTTGGCAAGCTGATCGAGGGGGTGGAATGGGCGCAAACGAGGGACGGTTGCCATTGTCGGTAGCTGAGGTTGATGCAAACATGCTGGTCGCAAAAATGAAGGAGTCAGGGGGAGAATGAGATAAGGGTGCCATAAATGCATTGGTATGAAGAGGGCTTGTAGATTCAGGAGATGTGCCGAATGGATGGGGGAATTCCGTTGTCTGGTGACTGCTGATGTTAGGGTGAATATGAGATGGATAGTGAGTGAACGAGAAGGGATGGGTAATGCCTGAAATCGGGGAGACGGGGGAGAGTCGACCGGAACAGTCCATTTCGCCCTGCGACTGAGAGTCACATTCATCCATCGCTCCTAGACTGGATGAACGTTTTTGTCTTGGGTGGAAAGGCACTCCACCGTTGACGTCAGTCGCAAGGACCAAGACGTCGTCGTCGTCGTCGTCGATGGTCGCTTTTCCGGTGGCTCTAATAATAGGCACGCTTGGGGAATAGCGTTTCCTGCGACGCCTGTCGCTGCCTCTTGGTCCAGTGTGTTGGACCGATCTAGAACGCGAATCTTCAAATTCGCGCATGCGTCTGACGAACCCCTCGCCATTCTCTTCGACGCTTCTTTGCAGTTCCGAGAATGCCTCCGATCGGAGGCGAGCGAGGTCTGATCGTGATGATTCAGAGATGTCATCCGAGAGCAAAGAAGCGAAGGAAGAGGGGCTGCGGGGTTTATGAGGGGCTGTGGTGCCTCTGTGTAAGGAACGACCTTGGAACAAAAGAAAGTCTGCTGAAGTGGCGGGGAAAAGGGGTGTATGCGGTGCAGAGGAGCTCGAGCTCGTGGTGTGACTGTCCGCGGACGAAGGAGTGGAGCTGCCAGTTCGTCGGGGAGGCTGTGAGGGACAATGTGTAAGCGACGTCTGATGGAGTCTAGCGCAAATCAGAGTATAACGTACAGAGAAGTCTCTGCGTGGCCTCTTTCCTGTCCTCCATAAATCAAGGTCATATCGCTGCGCGTCAGGGAGAGTGTAGGCGTCGCGATGGGATGAGTGAGCTCGTTTTGGTGCAGGTCTCCAGGCAGAGACAGGTGCTGGGGACGGGGAGGGGGATGAAGCTGAATGGGAACGGCGGCGGTAGTTGAGGGTGAACGGCGACGACATCGACGAGGAGGAGCTCGACGATGCTGTTCGGTCACAGACGATGAATGAATGATTACCGATAATGTCACTGGTCACGTCACACTATTGCTTATCTAATCTCTCTCTGGAACAACCATCAGATGAGCCAACCCATCCGATCTGCAAAACAGGAGCTCATATCCTCTCTTCTCATTGGACTCGGGTTTCTTCGTCAATTCGTTGCGAACACCAATCTGTACAGCGATTAGCTCTAGCATAACAGTCAAGCATGTACGAACCTCACTCAGCAACCTCGCCGCTCTGAACGATAGCCTCCGTAGAAGCACCGCGTGGTATCCGCCACTCGTCGAATCCTCCTTGCTTTGCAAAGACTCCAAAACGTTACCGAGTACGATCAGCCTCCCATTCGTCCCAGTGTGCACACCTGGCCAAACCAGTTCAGAAGCCCTCCGACAGTCTATGAGACACCACTTACCAGCGTTATCGTCCTTGTGAACCAATAGGTGCAACAACGCATCACATATCGTGGGCAACGCAACCAGTCCTAACGGCTCATCATCGCAGAGATAGTGACGTGAACATATCAACAGAATCGTATCCAGGAAGTGATCCAAACTTTCCAGATACGTCAACGGTTCAACTTTGGGAGGAACCGAAGTGACGTAAAGTGCAAACGCATCTAAAATCCCCGGTTTAGTACAACCCAGCTTGTCGGTCTGCATACTTACAGGCCAGGAAAAGATTCTCAGATCTACCGAGCATTCCAACTTGCCATAGCGCCTCGTCGTCAGATCCGTGGAATTTTAAACCAACACCGAGTAAGTTCGAGGTTGCGAGACAGACGAGGAATGTTTCGCGGAAAAACGGCGAGTCGTCTGGATCACTCCCGAGGACCCGCTCCAAAACCACTTCCATAAAGGTGACAATCCCCTCCAAACTCGGTGGTTTAATCCCTTTAGATATCACAACGACGAGGAATTGCATCAGCTGCGCCGCTGTCTCCCTACATGTTGGACGATCTTCCTGCGATAATGATCTATTCGAGTCAGTCGAATGAGCGGTGGTTTCTTAAGAGTGGCCTACTTCTTCATCTGGATGAATGCTAGGTATAGTCAGCATCGTATGTCGTATCGCGTCAGAGAAGATAACCCATGCCTTGGTCAAGAGTCCCGAAAATACGAAGATTTGTGTCTCCGCTGGCAGCTTCCCAAGCATCACGCGCGCACTGTGGTTGCGTGAGCGCAAGGCACTCGAGAATTGCATCTTTTACTGCAAGCGCATCAGTGTGCGTAGGAAACTCCACACTCCAACACTTACAAAGAACATATTGGTCAGTTGGCGATAAGTAACAGAATAGAGTCATTAACGCTCTGCAGCATTCGGTGGATTTTCGTATTCCACAAGTATCCATGTTCATCCACTGAGCGATGAACCCACATATCTCCCGAAGCACTTCCATCACGGTCGTTGTGAGATGCAACGGATGTGCACTCGTGGAGAGCAAAAGGATACACCGAAAGACAAGCTCCTGGCGCAATTGAGTAGGTGACCCTGTAGAAGCCACGATGACTCACGACCATAAAGCCAATCACTGCGCCTTGGCTCCTCGAGCTAACGCCAGCCGGGGATAAATCGCCTACTGTCAACGGGGATCCGGAACCTAATCGATGATGTTGGATGTATGTCGTAGTCTGAAGCCATGAGACACGACTCGGCTGAAGAGAAGTGAAATACATACGAGCGCGATAATCGTCTCCGTGTGCAAGCTGCGATATTCCGACCAAACGCTCCAGGTCCATTGTGGGACAACTCCCCATCGTATCACAACACTTGTGGCAGCGTCTTGATGATCTAATGGAGTCAAATGTTCTGTTCGGGGAGGGTTATCTTTCCCGTGCAGGACGAATCGTAAGAGTTGCATAGCAGCGGTCATTGTGTGAGGGCGAAAACTATTATTCGGGCTAACACTCGAGCCTGGATCTTGAACCATCTCGGCAGCCTGAAAGGATCTTTCACCTCTAGACACTAACCGCGAAACAGAAAGGACTTGACCATACTGACCGCGAGGAGTGAAATTGCCATCGCGCAGGTAAAACGCTCCTGCTGTATGAGGTACAGAACGCTGGGTCCCGAGACAAAGCTCAAATCTTCAAGACGTCTTGCGGTCTGTCTTACAAATTCCGAGAACGTGGAGAGCAACTTCTGTATGCTGTAAGAGGACGTAGTGATCTGATACCGTTGTCTCTGAGCGTGCTGCGGGGGTGACTGACGTGCTGTCCACAGTCTTTCCAGAAAGCGTGGGGTAGAGGATATACCTCCCCAACATCAACCTCAGCGATGACCGTTTTGCGGCTGTTGAAACGCGCTCTGACAGAAGCATCGATGGAACCATATCCCAATTATCTAGGCCATGTGAGATGCGGTCATGCTGCAGGAAGAGACGTTTCACCTGGCAACTGCATTGCAGCCCTGAGGTTATCTTCTTGTCTTTGGACCTTCAAAACACTCAATTGTTGGTCAGAATTATCCTCTTGAAGACCTGCTGCAACGAAAGCCGCCACGTCGCCGAGCTTGGTCAAAATAACATCTACCCAGCATATAACTGCTGGAGGTGCGGAGCCGGGGTTGAGATCCCTCATAGCAATAGCATAAAAGAGTCGACGGTACTGAAAGAGAAGGTGCAGAAACGATGGTTTGACTAGTTTCGTCGTAAGCGATGAATACTAGAAGAATCGAGGAAACGTGTAACTCACACATGCTCGCAATATCAGAGATAAGGGTAGAGGATGTGATATTTCCTGGTTCCTGCTGAAGCAAGCTGTCGAAGAAGCCGAGAATCGTGGTAGCACAATCCTGGATTACTCCATGAAGCGTCGTGTCCTTGAAAAAGAGTCCACAAGAGCATTATTCCTCGAGTATGATGGCACACCTTGCGGACAAGCCGGAAGTCAAGCACTGCGAGGGTGTCCACAGCCCAGCCAACAGACCTCTGGGGGGCATCATCCTGGCATTGTTTGGTCGCCAGCTGAGCGAATGCTGCCAGTGAGGGGACGTTTTCATTCGCAAGCTCGGGTTCGGGCTCTGACTCAGTCTCGCTGCAAGACATGGAGGACGCAGGGAAGAGGCAGGGCGAATTGAGGGTGGGAGTGGTTGGTTATTAGGAAGCGTTATCGCGATATGGTTTATGATCGAAGCTTTGCAGTGGTCACCAGAAAAGATCCGTTCTCAGCGGTTCACGCATACAAACAAGATAAGGACTCGAAAGAGCACTCGTGGAGATCACAGTCCCTTTATTGATGTCAGATACGACGTGATCTCCGTCTTACACTCAAGATGTTCTTCGTTTGGTGAAAAGATAGACTCGAGCACTTCGTTTGACTCCGCCGTCTGTGGAATCAATCAATGGACAATTCACCAGAGATGCAAAATATGAGCACCTCTACGTCCCAGAATTCGACAGGCTGCCATGCCTCGTCTTCCTCGGCCCTTATGGCCAAGAGCATCTCACGCCGCGCAGCTGACATTCCACCCTGCAAGCTTTTGTCGTCGCCTGATTTGCGAGCGGAAACCTGAACTTCTTTTGCATCCCCAACCTTCTTCTCTTTCTTTGGGACAGCGACGACTGGTGGAGCCTCGTCCGGATCTGGGGGAGGACCATCATCACTGTCCGAATCTGATCCTCCTCCTCTCGAGCGTCGTGATTTCCGTGACAAAATGTCGAGATAAGTCAACGTCGGTCGAAATTGGTGCGTTTCGCTGATGGGCAAAAGGTGTAATCGGCCTTGCGTATCTCCTGTCAGAAATGATCCGGACGGTCAGGACGAGTCGTGGACATCTCACCGTTGCGCACTACTCCAAGCATATATGCGCCACACTGGGGGATGGATTCACTCCGCAATCGACTTTCTGTCAACCTAGGTTCCTCCCCTTCCCGTTGTTTTGTTGGGTCCTCTTGATTTTTCTCCCGATCATCCTCACGCTGGGCAGTTCCGAGTTCTTTGCTTTTCTCGTGATTCCATACTTCAGGACGCGCATCGACAGGGACATGGATCTCGATCTTGCGAGATCCAGGCTTGGCACGTGCGCGAATACGTTTGCCACTAAGGGCCGCTGAGGGCGGTGTTTGGAGAGGCCTGGTGAAGAGCGGAAACTGATGGAGGTGCACATTCGGACTTAGCCTGTCCGAGTAGTGGATGGGGAGAACGCTGACGAGCTCATCGTTTTCAACTTCCATCAGGCGACAAGTCTTTAGTAGACCCTGGTCATTAACATTGTGGGACCATTTTCGATCCTTGACAGGGTCGTGAGAAACTGGGATGAAAAGCAACGACTACATAGTGGACACATCGAAAGAGTGAACGTCGTCTGGGGGTCTAAGCTGCTATTGTAGCAATGTCCAGGAGCTTTTTGCGACTATGAGGATCCCGGGGAGACATTTCCTGCGCTAGCTGCGTCTGAATACGTTTTCCATCCACAATTTCCATCCACTCTGCACGCGTTCATGCGAGAAAACGAATCAGTCTTCAAAGGTAAAAACACGCTCGAGGCATGCATCATATGCATCACTTGTCGATGCGGATGGTTGATGGAGCGGAGATTCATTCTAAATGCTAAACCCCTTTCACACAATACATTCTATGGCAGCCCCCACGAACGTCCCTCAGGTTGATGACTCGTCTCCCTCAACAGAAAAGAGGTCCTTGTACGAGGCCAGCACCCAGTTCAAGAGCTGGAGGTTCTCTCCTGAACATCTGCGCGCGGTTCGCGAGTCGTTGAATTCTACTGCCGTCGCAGCGATCAGAAATACGTTTGAAGTGGATGAGGTACTGTATTTCAGCCATGTTGGTCGGACGAAAGCAACCATATAATTCAACCATCAGCCTGGATCATCCGCCAACGTAGCGTTTCTAAATGCCGAGGAAGAGCAGCTCCTCGTGAAACTGTATATCACCAAGATTCCCCAGTTATGTGGACACTTCAGGTTTCCAGAGGAGGTCGAGGCTACGGCTATGACCTATCTCAAGCGCTTCTACCTCGGAAACACGGTCATGGATTGGCATCCCAAAAATGTGATGTGCGTTCGTGTCTCGATTCTCCCTTTGCATCATAATGAAAAACATTGCCTCCAGGCTGACAGCTTTATTCTTGGCGACAAAGACGACGAACAATCCTATATCACTGGACTCATATACATCCAACATTCCCAAAACGTCTCCTTCTGATGTTCTTGACCTTGAGTTCCTCGTGGCTCAAAGTCTTAGCTTCGAGTTTGCAGTGTGGCACTCCCATCGAGCATTGTGGGGTTTGTGGCTTGACCTCCAGGTAGGCATCCAAAGCTGTCGCCCACTCGCCCACTGATGTGCTTTCAGTCGTTGCCAGAAATAACAGAACACCAAGGATCGCAGGACGTGTATGAAATAGCGCTCAAGCACATACGCAACTCACGCTTCACGGACGCAGAGCTCATCTACACTCCATCCCAAATAGCGCTCGCAGCTTTATCGCTTGCCTCTCCCCTTCTTGCACAGAAATGGGTGGAATCCAAATCATCAGGCGTTACCGAATCAATCTCCGCCCCCCTTACAAGTGCCATCGATGCCATAGGCCATTTGATCACGCTAGCTGGACATCCCCCGGACGTTGAAGCAGTTAGGGAGGTTGACCGCCGGTTGAAGTTGTGCAAGAATCCAGAAAAGGTTGTTGGAAGCAAGGCATATCTGGCTCGAAAAGTGGAGGA
>JBBPRJ010000024.1:0-26661 GCA_038092975.1 Chalciporus piperatoides | reverse complement strand
ACGTCATGTCATTTTTCTCTTTCTTAGACGTGTAATATCGTATACTACTTCATACATTTGAAAGCGACTCCCAACTTCCAAGTGGCCTTCTCCAATTTGAACTGACCTCCGAGTCTGTCCGAACGTGTCCGAACTTGACCGAACTTGACCGAACCAAACTTTTATGTATGACTTCACTGAAATTTTTGTCGTGCGTCTCTTCAATTATTGTTGGCGGTTCTGGTTGAATGCGTCAACGGTGACCCAAATGTTTTCTCGACGTGATCAGGACCGTGACCAGTACCGTTCAGTCCACTCCCTTTTCTGGTAGTTTTCCCATGGGCGGCCGTTGTCGCCTGCTCCATCGCGATTTCCGTCTCTGGGTGAAATATTTCTTCTAATCTTCTAAATCTAGATCCTCGCCTTCTGGAGCTGGCCCCATCTTATGCACGAGCCTGACAGCTAGTCCTCTCGTTGCATCTGGACGGCTCTCGATATACCCTGCCTTATCCTGGATTACACTCGACCCACCCTGGTCTGTCTGTATTTCTCTAGGCAACCCGAACGTCGCCTTTTCTTTACTATCTTGTTATGCGGCGTGGGCGTCATGCTTATCATCTGTGTACTTTGTATGCGTTACGGTGTACCTTATCTGAAGGCCGCGGTAAACTCTTTCTCTCTCTCTCTCTCTCACCATGCTCCTCCCTCACGCTTTCGGCTGGGACACGCTTGCTGCTAGGAAACCTGGCCGAACTTGACCGAACCTCGGACCGAACCCCACCGAACCCCACCGAGCCTAGGTTATTGATCACGATTATGATCAAACCTCTTGTTTATCATTATTTGCTCTTGACCTTTTACTCATGTAGTTTCCGCATGTGTTCCCTCAAGAACATCACAATGCCCAAGGTAGGTCAAGTACTATTTATTCTAAACAATTATTTGGTTTATTGATCACCATCAGTCCCAAGCCTCCAGAAAAGAAGCTAACAAGCGGGCGTATGAGAAAAGGAAGCAACAATTCGACATGTCCGTGTTTTATTGATCGATTGGCATCGCTTACATTATCTTTAGAGATCCTCAGAAGTATGAAGACCACCGAAAGAAGAGGGCACTGATCCAGGCTGCGTATCGTCAACGCCAAAAGGAGGCTTCCGGCCCTGTCGTCTCATCTGCTTCCGCTTATGTCCCCGACGCGTCTTCCAGTCCTGTTTCGTCATCTTCTGGGTCTGTTCGTTCCCGGGATCTTGATCTCGTCTCCAGTGTCCGCGGTGTCCAGGTGCATGCATCGGCGGAGGCTATATCTTGGCCTGGTGGTCTCCAAACTGTCGTGCCCACTCTCATTCGCGATGGTGAAAACTATCTCCAGTACGATGCCGACTACGTTCGCCTGGTAGCTTCCTACCCGCAAGCTGTCCCATGCAGTCAGTACATAGATTTTTTGGATATGTTGTCGTATCAAGGTCCCTCCGATCTGGTCAAGGCTATTCGCAACTCTCTCTCTATCGGCCATCCCGTTGTCATCCGCAATTTTGAGGATACCCGTGGTTTTACCTTTACAGGACATGACGTCCTCGGACACTTTGGTCTCTCTCCAAACATGTTGGTCGATATCCACGGTACGTACACGCCCTTACTGGTTCACATCGCGTGTTCATATTCTAGCTTCTTAGATACTGCTAGACGCGTTGTCAATTTTGGCAAACCACATGTCTCTGGGACGATGTCCGATCTGATATCGGGTATCAACGATCCCGAACAATGTCGATTTGTTCTCGATATCCCTCTCACACATCGTTCCATGCCTCCGTGGATAAGGTATGTTCTTTCCCTCCTCTCTCATTTCGTGGGCTGAATGTGACCCAGTACACTGGATGACGGCCTCGTAGTGGGATGGAGTCAAACGCAACGTGATATGCCTTTCAACAAGCGCAAAGTCTTTCCCGACAATCTTCAAGTCCGTTCGTGGGCGCTAGCGCATCAAGCTGGAGCATTGACTTACCCCCATCACGATGCCGACGGTGACGCCACATATGCGATAGGGTATGCTGGCGTCAAGCTTTGGACGTATTATTTTGTTCAGGACCCCTCGCTTGCACGAAACAATGTACCCGAGATTATGTCCCGTGTATGCGATCCAGACATCCGCAAACACCCTGCAATACATGCGGAAACTGTTTACTTGTATCCGGGTGATCTTCTGTAGGCTTTCACTCTCTCATTCGTCTCACCCGACTGAAATGATTTCAGCATTCAACCGCCTGGGCAAGTACATTCGGTATATACCCCTACAGCTTCGTTTACGTTTGGGGGGCATTTTTACTCGTATGATTGTTGCCATCTCACTGAGTTTGCGCGTTATATCGACGTCAAGACGAAAGGCGAATTGACGAATCAGGTGCACCAACATGCATTCGAGACTCTCACTCAGATGCTTGTCGGTTTGCCTCGCTCGGATCCCGAACGCAGTAAGTCGATCCTCCGCTTTCGGTGCCATTTTTTTGATCATCTCAGAACTTGGGAAACACGCCCTGGTCGGCCTGTGCCTCATGATCCTCCGTGCCGAGGAGTACAGACTGAAAGGGCACGACATTGGCTCCAACAATGCTGTGAAACGTGCCCTGCTTATTGCAAAAGCTGTTCTCGAACGTTTGGGCTCGAATGTCGACTCCAAACACCCTTATTTCCAGCCACGGAGTTATCTGGACCCCGGCGAACAGATTCCGTACCACTCAGCGCTTGCCCCCTGGCAAACTATAGATTAACTTCAGCCGTTACTACAATTTGCATACCGAGTTAACCAGGGATGTGACCAGTACCATGATTAGTACAGTGATCAGTCTACTTCCTTCATATTTTCTACAGCTCGTCCTTGCACTTCAATCAGTTAGAATTTTGGTTGTCATCATGATTCTGAGTTGTCTGTCCACGGGTACAGTGCGTGCAAGTCAAAGGCGTCCGTAGACGTACCAGCGCAATCCGACGAAGAGAGGGAGTGGAAAGCATGGTGCGACAGCGTAGACGCACGAACCGACTCGTGCGGGTTCAGGAGGTCACTGGCGCGCTACTGGCAAGCGCGGTCGTCCTCCTCCACCGCTCATGCAACTCGAAGAACTCCCTGAGCGTTATCAGACTGATGAACCTTTCAAAGCCAAGGAGATGGATAAAGCATTGGAGGGTCGTGGGCAACGACGAAGGAACATCGTGAATTATAATGACGGGTTGAATGATGAGCAGTGGGCGATGGCTGTTGAGGATTGGCAGGAGTTGGCGGATAGGACGAGAGGGGGATAAGGCGAAGCTGGTCGAGTACGAGAGGCCCGCTCCTTCGAATAAGCGGAAGAGGGGGATGAAGTCGATGTCTGTGACGCCGTTTGTCAATGAGGAGGACGTAGAGGGCGGGTATTTGGTGAGCATATATTCAGACGTCGAGATGCGCGGGGGTACTGACACGGAGACAGTTTGGGTTAAGAAACGGCACAAGACAAAGGCACCTGATGTTCCTCCTGGTACGAAAGCTCGGATGAAGAAGGGTTTCGACGAGGTTCTGAAGGCGGTCCTTGTATGCGTGGATGCAGATAGACGGAAACGTTGTGAATTGTTCCGCAAGCTTCCAGTTAGAAGGGTGCGTTGTAGTTTCCGCTCCAGACAGACCCAACGCTCACTGATCTCACTAGTATGACTACCCCAACTATTCCCAACTAATCGTCAGGACGGTGGGCACGTGTACACTGTGAATAGACAGATGAGACCTGGACCTGGGATGAACACTTAAACTTAGCCTCGATACCCACACCCGTGGCTCTTCAAATACTGAGGTGTGATGCTTGCGGTTTTCATAGTTGTGATCAATAACGCGCAGCTTCCGAGTCGGTGAAGTTCGGTTAACGCTTGATATCCCCACGCAAACATTGATGACAGTGCGAACGCAGCGTGTTCATGGCTTGTGGCTTTTCTATGGGCTCGCCACTGCCCATGGCGTGTGGGGTGGCTGTCTGCTTCAAATACTGAGGTGCGATACTTGCGGTATTCATAGTTGTGATCAATAACACGCAGGTTCGGTCAAGTTCGGTCAAGTTCGGCCAGGTTTCCTACCACTCGCTCTGCGGCAAGCGTGTCCCAGCCGAAGGCGCGCGAGAGAAACACGCCGAGAGAAACAAAGAGCTTACCGTGGCCGTCAGAAAAGGTATACGGTATAGGATACGAAGTACAGATAGATGATAAGCACGACGTCGGAGCTTTTCTTGGACCAGAACCAAACGTACAAGCAGGGGGTGACCTTGTCAATTGCCTCCTCACAACAGCGTTCGACCAAAAATAAAAATAAAAATAAGATAAGCACAACATCCACGCCGCATACAGACCAGGGTGGGTCGAGTGTAATCCAGGATAAGGCAGGGTATATCGAGAGCCGTCCAGATGCAACGAGGGGACTAGCTGTCAGGCCCGTGCATAGGATGGGGCCAGCTCCAGAAAGCGAGAATCTAGATTTAAAAGATTAGCAGAAATCACCCAGAGATGGAAACGACCGCTCGTAGAAAAACTGCCAGAAAAGGGAGTGGACTGAACAGTACTGGTCACGGTACTGGTCACGTCGATAAGCACGACAAAAAGTTCAGTGGAGTAATACATGAAGTTCGGTTCGGTCACGTTCGGTGTAACGGACCGGAGTCATGTGGCCACACCATCAGCTGACTGTGTACGAGGTGTCTTATTACTCATCACATCAGCTCGACGTATATAAGGACTCGTCTGTATCGTTGTCTCCCCAGTCAATCCATCTAGGACTTAACCCCGTCTGTTCTCATTGGTTGATTCTTCGTGCGAGTTCGCTACTGCATTCGTAGTACTGAACCTTACATCTTTTTGACGGCGACAAGCCTACTTTAAAAAACTTTTATCTTTGTCGACTATCGAATTGACCTAACGGGAACGGCCCCCCCGGATCGTCTTTCGACAATCGACTACCCTTCAACAAACAACTTCTTTTCAGTCTTATTCAACAAATTCAATAATCGATCTACACCATGTCTCGTTACAACCTACGAAAAATCCCCAACCGACCCTCCAACGTTACCGCTGTTACCCCGAGACGTCGGGCACATAGTGAGTCATTGCCTTTAGTTCCTATATCCCCTCCGGGACTCGGACCCTTGAGTCCTCGAGTCGGAGAAGGGCTGGTAGACGCGTCACGCTCGTACAGCGACGTCGTCGCCGCCAGATCGCCGACCCCACCGTTATCAGTGGCTGGAAGCGAGAGGAATCCGGGCGAGTCGGTTGCTTTGTCAACGATGTCCGTAGATCCCAATATACATGCATTTGATGCCGATACCGGTGTGATCCCTGGAGGCTTCCAGGAAAGCCCTGCGCCCGAAGATCAGCAGGATGAGTGGTCAGTCGTAAGTCGCTTGAGAAAGCGAGCCACAGTAACGGATGTATCCGATAACGAACGAGAAGGATCCGAGGGATCCACCGTTCGAAAGGCTAAGCGTAGCCTGAGCGCCGACGACCAACGTCGAGTGGCGCAACGAGGGAAGGCGGAAGCCCAAGCTCGAGTCGCCGAGGGCGACAGCTCGGCCTCGTCAGACAACGAGGCTGTAGATAAAGGAAAGGGTGTAGACCCTAGGAACTGGGGACAGCTCGAGGTTGATCTCGCTGATCTCGATGTACAAGCCCAACGAGCAGAACTTGATCATTGGGCGCGTCACGACGACGCCGGTCCATCTAACGCGGCAAGGAGCGCCGACGATCCACGGTCCACTGACGACGAGATATTCGTCGAACCTAAACAAAGGAAAGAACGCAGCTCCAAGTATCGGAAGCGGCGTGACTCGGCTGGGAAGAGGGAGAAGCAACTTCACACCCCACGACGGCAACCGCTCGAAGCGAGTACGCCAAACCCAATCGAAAAAATGATTAACAAAACCCTGAAAGCGAAGGGAAAGAAACCTCGGACGTCGATCGTCCGCGTGATCGAGCCTTCGCAGCAGATTGCGCCCCAGAGTTATCTCGGTCGAGCACTGGAACAGATCCAGAAAACCATACCCACCCGAATTTACTCAAGCAGAAGATCATCTAAGAGGCGTGACGAGCCGTCCGATTCCTCAGACTCGAGTGATAGCAGTAGCGACTCCGGGGAGTCCTCTACTTCCTCTGACTCTGAAAGGTCATCATCGGGGTCGTCCGACTCGTCTCGTTCCTCCTCGGGCTCCTCCAGGGGAGGGGGGCATAGATCAAGCAAGCGCCGCAAGCGTAGCGGGTCTGGCCATAAGAAAAAATCTGCCAAGAAAAAGGCAAAAGGATCGGGGTATGGGAAACTTAAGCCCATTCCGCCCAACAAATACAACGGCGCCGCTGACTCGCGCGCCTTCCATCGGTTTATGACCGAAGGGACTGCCTACGTTACCACTGGACAAGTTAGGAAGCGCGATCAGGTCTTCGTCCTGTCACACTTCCTAAGTGATAAAGCGCATGAGTTCTACATTCGTGAAGTAGCAGGGGACCCCTACCGATGGCGGTTGGCTGGTTTCTTCTTAGAAATGTTCAACCATTGTTTTCCCATCGATTTCCGGACCAAGCAGAGGGAACGCTTGAAGCGTGCGTTCCAGCAGGACAAGTCGGTTCGCGAGTATGTCTCGGACCTGACGGAACTGTGGAACCTCATAGGTGACGTTAGCGAACGCGACCAAGTCATGAAACTGTGGTTTGGATTCAATACCTACATTCAGAGCGAGCTCTGGAAGGATAAGCTGAACCCGGAGAAATCGTCTTTGAAAGAGGTCATTGCGTCAGCAGAGGTGATTGAAATTGCTAGCTCCGTTGGCGTGGGACGCTCGGAGCGACGCGATCAGAGGAAATCCCGTTCGGGGGCGGAACACGCCCACCATGAGCCAAAGCCTGCGAGCGTTCCCAAGGACAGTCAGAATGAACCTCGTTCTAGGGGGAGGCGCCAACGCTTTGGCCGGGGAGGCGCCGATAGGGGACGACGACCCGATCCTAAACCTCCAACGAACGCTGGTCATGACCACGCTAATCGAAAAGCGAAGCCCGGGACTCGGGTTAGAGGGCCTTTGGCGCTCAGTAAAGAAGAACACGATCGGCGAGTGGCTGAACGATTGTGCTTCAACTGCGGGGGTCCAGGGCATGTCTCTAATGCTTGTCCCAATGGACGAACGGTTAGCGGCGGACAGTCCTCCAAGCCACCTGGCTTACCAGCGTTCAGTGTATCTGTCGGGGAACCGCTAGCTGACTTGGAGGCGCTGGTTGACGCGACAGAAACAATTGATAACCTGACCCTGGGGGCGACCAACCTTGAGGACGAGCAGGGACGGCCTGAGTACTATGTGGGCCCTTGCGAGGTTGGTGAACCGCTTGGGCTGCGGGTAGCGGAGATTCTGTGGAAAAGTGCCCCCTTCCCGGGAGACGATACATCAGAGCTTCAGGTATACTCTCGCGACCGATTTTTGGTGTATCGTGCGACTGCGACCCACCATATCGTGTGCGATAGCACGAGGGGGATGCCGGCCGATGACATTCTCGTCGAAACTGGGTTATTGCTGAACCGCGACTTTCGTGTAGGCGATTGGTACGCTAAACAGATGGTGTCGCAAGGGCGGGGGACTGACGAGCAGCGACGCGCCAGACGGAGCGAATACCCTATGGCAGCGCCAATGTCTCAGCGTATAGAACGAGTCCTGAATGACGCCTACCCGACCCGCGAAGGGGAGCGGCTGAGGGTCACTTGTGAGACCATGGAGGAAGTATATGACTATTGGTTCCGCGTATACGACTATCAGGATTACCGCACCATGCGTCTGGACTTGTCAAAAGCGTTGCAGCCTCGGTTGGACCTAGTTCGATGGTTCGTCGTGTCCGCTGAACGAAGCGATCGAGCTCTTGGGCGAAGACTCGCTGAAGCTAATGGCAAGCACGATGACATCATTCCAGGATGGTTGTTTGGTAAGCCACAAAACCAGCAGGAGGATAGGGACAATTCCACTCAACTAGTCCAATTGAACGGAGTGCAAATCCCGCGAGGAAGTTACCCCGCGATCGAGCGGAACTCGTCGGTGTTGAAAGATTTCAAACGACTAATTCCCAAGCCGGTAGTGGTGATGGTTCGCATCAACGACCGACCCGCACGGGCTTTGATTGATACTGGCTCGCTGGCGGACTTCATGTCTTCAACGCTGGCGGAACAAGTCAGAGCTAAGAAAATCGAACTAGCGAAACCTCTCACCGTTCAGCTGGCAGTTCAGGGATCGAAGTCCAAGGTCAACTTCGGTACCAAAGTGCATCTTGAATATCAGGGCATTACTGCAGAGCGGTATTTCGATATTATCAATCTGCAGAATTACGACTTGATCCTGGGGACGCCGTTCTTGTTCCAACATCGCGTTAGCGTTGGTTTTAATGAGACGAGCGTCATAGTTGGGAGCCCTGAACCTCAACCGCTGAGGGGACCTCAAGTCCAAGTACTCGAGTCCCGAGCGGCTGAGATGCTTGACGAGCGAATCGAAGAGGCGAGGAAACAGCTCTATGAGCTTGCTAAGCCATTATGTGCCAAAGCTAGCGCGACGGGCTTACCTCCGTTACGAGCGATCAACCATACTATTCCCTTGATCGATGTTGATAAGGTGTACCCTTGGAGACCTTGCCGTTGCCCAGAAGCGTTGAGGCCGCAATGGGTGGAGAAACGGAAGGCGTACCTCTCGTCAGGACGCTGGAAGGTCACTAGCATCGGGAATACGGTGCCCATGCTGTTGATTAAAAAGCCGGGATCAGATAAGCTTCGGACGGTTGTGGACTTGCGCGAGCGAAACAAGAACACTCGTAAGCTGTCAGCACCGTTACCTGACATAGACGGTATTCTGCGTCGGGTTTGCAAGGGAAAATATCGCTCCATCATCGATGGACAAGACGCCTATGAGCAGATCAGGATCGTTCCAGAACATGTCGACCGCACGGCGGTCACCACGCCAGACGGGAACCTGTTGAGTACCGTTATTCAGATCGGCGACTGCAACGCACCCTCGACTTACCAAGCATTGATGAACCACCTCTTCGGCGAGTTTATTGGCCGTTGGATGGACGTCTACCTTGATGACGTTATTGTGTACTCAAATACACTGGAGGAGCACATCCAGCACGTGAGGATAGTCCTCGATATCCTGAAACAGCAGCAGCTTTACCTTAGCGAGACCAAGCTCCAATTCCTGTGTAAGGAGATGAAGGTATTAGGGCGAATCGTGGACGACTCGGGAATCCGTATGGATCCCGACAAGGTGGATCGTGTGCTGAACTGGAAGGTGCCGACGAATCGGGACCTTCTGCGTGGATTCATTGGATGCGCTGGATACCTGGCAGACGACATCTACCGAGTGCGAGTGCCATTGGGAGTACTGTCAGCGATTACAGGGGATACCGTTCCATTTCGCTGGACGGAAACGGAGCAACGAGCGTTTGAGCAAGTTAAGGAATATGTGCAGAACTGCGCTGCTCACAGTCGGGTGCCTCTGACCTACGGGGAGGGCGCCGAGCCGATCTGGCTGATGACAGATGCTTGCTTCAACGGGATCGCTGCAGTGGTAGCCCAAGGCGCGGACTGGAAGACGGCCAAAATCGCCGCCTTTTTCAGCGCAAAGCTGAATACTACTCAGCAAAACTATCCCGTTCACGAGCAGGAGATGCTCGCGGGGGTAGAAGGAATGATGAGGCACAGGGATATACTTCAGGGCACGAAGTTTACCTGGTTGACGGACCACAAGGGCCTCATTCACCTGTACAATCAGAAGAACTTGTCAGGACGACAAGCTCGCTGGATCGAGAAGATTGGCGAGTTTGACTTCGACATCAAATACTTACCTGGAGTGGAGAACATCCTTCCGGATGCTTTGTCGCGGCTGTACTCGAATGACGCCAGGGGAACTGTGCGCGCGGCGTCTGAGTACGTTCAACTAGCAGAACAAGGAGTCAGTACAAACCTTGGCGAGTTGATGACCATGCCGGTCCTCGTTGGCGACGAGGCGAAGGCCTACGGACTGCGTCGAAGCACCAGGACGGCGGCCAAAGAGGCAGCCAGGGAAACTGAGGGTGGAGTGATTGCTCCCAGAGTTCCAAAAATTTTGGCTGAACTCGGCGACGGCTCGAGGCCTAGGGGAGCCAGGAAAGCGGAACGGGGCACGAAGCCCCAGCGCGAAAAAGGAAGCACGGGGCTGGCCACAGGGCAAACACCCGGACCGACTCCGGGTCGCCAGCCACCGGCTCAGCGCAAGGGAAAGGACCCTGTTCTGCCTGCCGAGACTGGTCGACCCGAGACCAGCGCTGAATTTGCAAAGCGAGTGAAACGGCAGTTCGTTCTGCGAGGACCTCGCGAACGAACGGAGGGGGGGGAGTTTGGAAAAGAAATCATACCCCCTTTACAACCGTTAGCCGAGCCTGCTGCTGAAACAGCCAACGGGGATGTACCATTAACGTTCCTGGACCAGGATAATGTCCTGGGCAGGCTAAAGGGGCGCTACCGAGAAGATCCGTTCTTCCGTCTGGTCCTGGAAAATATCCACCAGTATCGAAACTTCGAAGAAAAGGACGGATACGTACGAATAAGGACAGGGGGTCGAATGACAACCTGCATCCCTGACGTCATTATCGACGGACGTAGCGCACGGGAGCTAATTATAGCCCAGGCGCACTCAGTATTGGCGCACCTTGGGACGGCGAAAACTCTCGCTTACCTCAGGGATTATGTCTGGTGGAAGGATATGGTGAAGAACGTGCAAAAGTTCTGCGAAACATGCCAAACCTGCAAACGGAGTAAACCGACAAATCAGAAGCCATATGGACTGCTGAACCCGCTTGTGGTGCCTACCAGACCCTGGGAATCCATTGGAATAGACTTCGTTGGACCGCTGCCGCTGTCGACGAACCGTGATGGCGAGTTTGACTCCATCACTGTCGTTATCGATCTCTTGACCGGGATGGTGCACTTAGTCCCTAGCCGAGTAAACTATTCGGCGCGGGATGTAGCTGAACTCGTGTTCGCCGAAGTGTACAAACACCACGGGCTACCCAAGAACATTGTTAGTGACCGAGACGTGTTGTTTACCAGCACCTTTTGGAAGAACTTGTGTCAGCTGATAGGAACGTCCCCTAGGATGTCCAGTGCCTATCATCCGCAATCTGATGGATCCACTGAACGGGCCAACCGAACGGTCGGGCAGATGCTGCGATCCTGTATTGGGCAGGCACAGAAAGATTGGGTTAGCCGATTACCGGCTATTGAGTTTGCGATTAACCTCGCGCGATCAGAGTCAACGGGCTACTCACCGTTCTTCCTTAACACTGGAAGGCAACCCCGGACGTTTGTGTGGAATGACGCTGCGCATAGCGAGTACCCAAGCGTTCGGGCGTTTGCCCAACGAATGAAACAAGCAGTGATGGCGGCGCACGATGCTATTTTGGAAGCTCGCGTAAAACAGACCCGACACGCTAATAAACGACGACAGATTAGTCCATTTAAATCGGGAGATCTGACGTACGTATCAACAAAGAATTTAGCGTTGCCTAAGGGGCACGCTCGAAAGCTGATTCCTAAGTTTATCGGTCCCTATCGGATCGTTCAGGACTTCAAGAATAACTCCTACCTACTTGACTTACCGACTCGGATGACGCAACGGGGCATTCACCCGGTGTTCCATGCGTCTTTGTTGCGGATTCATGAGCCTAATGATGACCGCCTCTTTCCCGGAAGGATAGACGATCAAGTGGCGGACTACGGAGAAGGCCACGATGAGTGGGATGTTGAGCGGATCTTGGCGCATGAGGGAACCGGCGAAGACGCCTTGTTCCATGTCAGGTGGACGTCAGGCGACGAGACCTGGCTGCCATTCTTTCAAATCGAGCACCTGGACGGCTTAGCCGAATATCTTCAGCTGTTCGATGTGACCCGATGCGAGGACTTACCTCGTGGGACGGGCCGCCCGCCCGTCGATGACCCGCAAGTATATAATGCAGGTTGCCACCTGCATTGCACACCTCATCGAGCAGTCCCTTGTCGAAAACAAACAATCATGCCCAAAGAGTCCGCCGCCAGAAAACGTTCCGAGCCGCTTCGTGATCACTTACGCCCTCGAGGTCAATCACGGGGTACGTCGGGCCCGGGGCCCAGACCTGGGTTGAAGTACTTCACTCCCATGGGCGACGACTTCATCTTCGTCGACGTCGACTTCACCGGACGCAAGACCTACGTTACCAAGGACCAACTCCTCAAATGTCTGGAGTTCAGCGCCGCGATTCGTAGCTTCAGCAAGGACGAACCTTTACCCGTGGCTCCCCTCGGCTACTCGAACGTAGCTTACGCCTTCAACGCGTGCGACCACCCAAAGTACCGGTTTGGGGTCGTGGACGACGAAGGGGGACGCAGGTACTTCGGGGCGGGAGAGCCCAAGCCTGCCGTCTTCTGGGATAGTGTTCCCGAGGCTACCTCGAACTCTTCAGATCGCCGTGCGATTGAGGCCGTTGGTCTGCTGTTCGTCGAGCAGAGGCTGCGGCAGGAGCGTCAGCGCAAGAAGCGCGAGGAGGATAAGGCCAAGGAGAGGGAGAGACGAGCTTTGGATTGGGAGCAAAGCGGACACAGGAAGCCTAGTCGGAGTGAGAAGAAGAAGAACCGAGGCGGACGAAACAGGAAACGTGGATCCGCGGTCGAAGAAGAGCTCTTGGAAGGGCAGGGCGATTCTCATAAAGGGACCCAGGGAGCTGGGAAGTTGGGCGAGGGAGACTGGGACATGGATGTCGACGAGTACGACGATGAAGACGACGTCGGGATCGTCACGACCTCAGTGCGGGCTGGATCGTCTCACCGGCAGGATGCCTCGAGGACGTCAAACCTTACCATTAAGGGCGCAAGCTCGGCTCAGGGTAGCCGACCGGCTAGGACTACCGGTTCTAACACTACCGCCGGCACTCCTGTTTTTGCGGCACCCAGCACCACCACGTCCCTACCCCACACCAGTGCGAACGACACTATTCACGACTTCGTTGATTTAGCCCATTTCTTCGAGGCTAACGAGCCTATCACTACCCCGCCACCTGTACCTACCGGACCGGTGGACGTTGATATTGCCTTCGCTGAGGCCATCATCGACCAGCTCGACGCCGACTCCAGCATTGGAGATCCCGTCCCTAGCACCGCTCAGACCAACGCCGGGGGACCCGTCAACGGGGACTCCTTCGAGTCAGGTGACTTCACATCTGAGGACTTCGTTGAGGAAGAAGGGCTGGAGAACGTCGAGACTGCGAGTGCTTGAAGCGAGCTGGACGCTCGCTGGAGGGGGGGATGTAACGGACCGGAGTCATGTGGCCACACCATCAGCTGACTGTGTACGAGGTGTCTTATTACTCATCACATCAGCTCGACGTATATAAGGACTCGTCTGTATCGTTGTCTCCCCAGTCAATCCATCTAGGACTTAACCCCGTCTGTTCTCATTGGTTGATTCTTCGTGCGAGTTCGCTACTGCATTCGTAGTACTGAACCTTACATTCGGTCACGTTCGGATAGACTCGGAGGTCAGTTCAAATTGGAGAAGGCCACTTGGAAGTTGGAATTCGCTTTCAAATGTATGGAGTAGTATACACGCGTTTGTTGTAGTGTCTCGTCATCGAGTCCGGGACAAGAATCGGGCTCTCGTATCTAGCTGTGTGTTTATATTGTAGTCAGTATCACTGTATCACAATGAAGACTTACAGATTTGGAGCTTGCTGCACAATGAGCTGAAGGAGATTAAGGGAAATTGCCGCACCAAAATTGGCATTGTGCTTAGGGTATTAACCTGACTTACCTTCAAGTTGTCGTGGCCGTCCTCGTTTCGCGGTCGTTCGTGTTGTCTCGTCGTCGTCCCTAGCTCTGAGTTAAGGTCCGTCAATACTCCATTTTTGTGACTTACCTCGCCCGTGGCCTCGTTGGTCTCCCCGTGCGAGTCGTGTCGTTTGAGTGTTGTAGTTGCTGTCGTCGTTGGGCCGCAGTTGTGAGTCATAGTCAGTACAGCAGGATACTACGACAACAACGAACAGGAGGACAACGAAAACGCGACAACGCGACAACGACAACAACTACCCACTACAGCACGACACGTGCACGACCGCGACACACCGACGGGCGTCCAGGACGCCCACCACAAGGTGAGTCACTGGACTACACTCACAACACTGCTCATAACACCTCACACCTACAGATTTGGGGGCAACGACAACGGAAACGAAAAAATACGACGACGACTACATGAATACGCGGCCCAACAACGACCACGAACACACGGCGATGTGACCGGAGGGTAATGGATAGTTGGTAGTTGGGTTATACGTGTAGGAAAGGTAAGTAGGGTGTACGGTAGAGTAGAAGGTAGTAGAGATAGTTGTCGGGGATATAATAGGGTTTATGGGAGAATGTAGTTTTAGTTTTAGGGTTGATGAGAAATGCTAGGGTGGCCAGGTCGGGATTTTGGCTGGGGAAATTCTAACCCTAAACTAGGGTTTGTTTGATATCACACTGTAATACACTGTGCTCTCACAGATCCACTGGGGGTCGCCCCTATTTGGGGATGCTCACAGATCAGGGGTGTGATCATGAGCACCTGCCCCATGCACAGATCCTGGGGTGCTCGTGAGCCCCTCCCCCATTTGGGGATTCTCAGCACCCCCAGGGGTGGGAGATGCTCACAGATCAGGGGGGTTCTCATGAGCACCCACCCCTTGCACAAATCCTGGGGTGCTTGTGAGCCCCTCCTCCGTTTGGGGAGCCTCACAGTCCACTGGCTCAGGGGTGCTCATGAGCTCCTGCCCCCTGCACAGATCCAAGGGTGTTTGTGAGCCCCTCTCCCATTTGGAGATGCTCACAGATCAGGGGGATGCTCATGAGCACATGCCCCATACACAGATCATGGGGTGCTCATGAGCTCCGCCCCTATTTGGGGATGCTCACAGATCAGGGGGTGCTTATGAGCCGATCTTACCAAAGTCTGACCACAGTCCGACCACGAATCCACATTCTCGAACAAAATGGAGATATATGTACATGGAAACAAGATGAAATATATCTAGTCTTTATCCTGGCTATGAGAAAAGGCTCGAGTAACTACAGTAGGTATCATCATACATTGAGCAAACTCATGAGTACCTGCCTCATACACAGATCCCATAGGGGTCCTTGTGAGCCCCTCCCCCATTTGAGGCTGCTCACAGATCAGGGGGTGCTCATGAGCACCTCCCCCATACACAGATCGTGGGGCGCTCATGAGGCAGGAGGCAGAGGTGAAGAGGCAGGAGGCAGAGATGAAGAGGCAGGAGGTGGAGGAGCAGGAGGTAGAGAGGCAGAGGCAGAGGCAGGCGGCGGAGGTGGAGAGGAAGAGGCAGAGAGGCAGAGAGGCGGAAGCAGGAGGAGGAAAGAAAGAAGGAGGTGGAGGACAGAAGAAGGAGGAGGAAAGAAAGAAGGAGGTGGAGGACAGAAGAAGGAAGGCAGAGGAGGATAGGAGGCTGGCCGAGGAGAAGAAGAGAGAGATGGAGGCCCGCAGGAGACAGGAGGTGAGGGAGGCAGCGGAGCTGTTACACTTGTACTGGGTAGGTCAAAGCGTAGACGCAAAAGCCTAATCAAAGACAAGGGTTTCAAGTGTAGCCTAACGATGGGATGTCTACGTTAAGGCCTAGCCTCCGTTCAAGAGTGGGACGGTGACTCTCAGAGGGTTCAAGGAGAACGAGGAGTAACAAGGTTAGATTGCATAGGTCTAACTTAAGGTTACAGGAGGAAACTCGGGGGTTTATATAAGTACAAGAACGAGTTAAGGGCAGGCATAGAACGAGTCGGAATGTGTAAGAACGAGTCATGACAAATAGGAATGAGTCATGCTCGGTAAGCGTACGAGTCAGCGATGACGAAGCAAGGAAGGTGAAAGAACATTAGAGAATGTTCGCTGACTAAAACCAAGTAAGAAACGAAAGGCCTAGGCAGGACTCGAACTGGCGACTAGGACTTAGTACAAGGAAAGAAGAGGAAAGAATGGGGCGATCATAACAGGAGCAAAGAAAGTCGCGGAAAGAGGTAGGAACAGGGAAGGAGAAGGGAAAGGAACTCCCCTTGTAGGGGGATCAGAACATGGAGATGGATGTCATGGACGACGGTGTTGGGCCCTCCATCGCAGGCAAGCCAAAGAAGGGCCCTCGTCAGGGGGGCGAACACGAGGACAACATAGGGGCGTTGGGCATTCTGGTCGCGCGCCTGGATGACATTGTCACGGTCTTCTCAAGCATGAAGGACGCCACCAAGGACAAGGGGGGTGAGGACACAGAGTGGCGCACGGCCCAGCTGGAGGTGTTCCGACAAATGTGCGGCCACATCGAATGGATCGCTGACAGCCAGGAAGCCTTGGTGTTTATCGTTTCCTCGTCCGCCGCCTCTGCGTCCGGGAGCGAGTAAGCCCTTCACTCTCAGACCTACGTAAATTGTCAATATGGTAGTATGGATGTGATCCCAATGCGTGCAGTCTGACAGTTGATATGAAAAATAACTGAATCCTTGTACGAGCGAAGGTAATGCGGATGATCAAGATCGATCAGGAACGGTGACGTGTCATAGTTCCCACGCAATTGATAATATCAATTCAAAGTGCGACTGATACTCCGCTAGTTGACTTCATCCACACGACCATCCCCATTGCCAATGTCCAACGACGCAGAAAGTATTACCCGCGACGCAGTGGGGGCACTGGCAGAAGTCTTGCTCGCCTTTGACACAATGTTGGAGAGGATGCTCGAGCTGGAGGAAACATTGGCATGAAAGGAGAGAGAGGACGCAGAGGAGATGTGGGAGTTACAGGGCCGCATCCGGATGGCGCTCCTGCGGATCCTTCTGGCCCAGGAAATTTTGGCGCGTCGGAGACAAAGAGCGGAGGATAGACGGAGGAGGTGATGTGCCAAGGAGTCCTTATAGCCCTTGCTTCAAAAGCAAGCCTTTGTCTGTCTTAATGTAGATAATTTGCGTCCTCTCACGAGTCACACAGAACTAGCATGAGTCTCGTTACAACTCGCATAAGTTTGCTACGACTCGTAGTCACGCCACGGCTCCACTTCATCACACGTGCCAATTCAAAGGCTCCCTCGTTGCTCAACGAGGGTGTCGTTTTTCCTACTCGCACAAGTTCAACTGCTGAACGACGAATCCTATTCGCCCGTTAAGTGAAGTATAATTTATTTTAGCGGAGGAGGATAGACGGAGGAGGTGAGGTGCAAAGGAGATGGGGCGAGCTAGTGTGGCCCGCACGCATTGCAGAGGAGTGACCTATTATAGGAGGGCTGGAGTTCACGGTAGTAGTTGCAATGTATTGTTGTCCCTGGGAAACACGTGTTTGCATCAAATACATTGCGGAGCAGTGTGAGCATGATATCAACTAACTAACAATGAAAAAAGAACGTGACCTACGCGGCGCTTATTCCGCATACAGCGCTTACGTCAGCTAATGCCCAAACCATGTGGTTTTTCCTTTCTCGGACTCTCGCGTACTGGAACTGCACAGCACGATCCTTTTGGGGTTATCTCGAGCACTGCAGCATACATATAGCACCAGCCCCCTCTTATACAGTGAAGAATCTGAATATCATAAGTACCTACTCATCCTAGGGGTCAGTTACTGTGTTCTCTATTTCATAACATCATATTGCATATGTTCTATGACCATGTAGCACTGCCCTGACCCCTCTGCAAGCCCCTGAGATTAGTAAAAGGCAACGGTGGGCAACACTGAGACGGGCGGGCGAACATAACAGGACCATGCTCTATATGGGGACTATGAAGTACAGGTACAAGAAACTGGCTATCTCTATGAGCGGTAGCGGGGTATATGTATCATGAGCTGAAGGAGGTCCCCAACAGAGATTTTTGCCGAATCATGAATGTCATAAACAAATATATATATTTCGCACTTTCCAAATGTACAATCCAAGAAATCTGAAAGGTTGCCAGTGCATTTCCTCTGAGTTCCGATCAATCAAATGTAGAGTTTACTGAGTTACTGATGTGTGTGTTTTACGAGTCTACCTTTACTATTTGTACTTTGATTATACTCTGGCTAAATAAATAAATTTATCTCACATGTAGCCTGTGCCGAAGGCACAACGAGTGAAAACTAGTATTATATTACTGAACACTGGGATCCGACTCTACATACTGGCACATCACGCGCTCTAATGCTGCTATCCATCCGCTAGATGCCGCGGAGCTGGAACATTGCACTGAGATTATCGGAATCTTCCCATGCTGAATTGAAGCGGAGTCATTGTAAAATTCCAAGCCTCATGTTAACTGACTCTTCACGCACCTCCACAACAATGTCGCAAGAAAACGACGAGAAAGCAGCCATCCAGCGTCGTCTGGCTGAACTTCAGCGCTTGCTGGTGCAGGCCAATGACAATCAAGTGATCGGCAACACTGATACGATGAACAGCAGGCTCCACAACCAGAGCAACCGATCGTCGCACCGGAGCCCCCAGAGGTGCAGGTCTCCGAGGAGCCGCAAGAGGGCGAGGTGAGCGAACACGATCGCCAGGTGACCAAGGCGACTGCCCAAGCCCCCCACGTGAGTGCGCCTCCCCAATCCAGCTGAGCCATGATCACTAACATGGACACCAGGAGATCCATCTGGCCCAAGAGGCGGGGCCCCAGGATAAGGGGAAAGGCAAGGCGTGCAATGTTGTAGCCTCCGACGGCACACATTGTGACCATTGCATGCAAAGTGATGCGGAATGCATCCCCCAGGCAAACAAGCCCAAGGCGGTGGCGTGCGTGAGGTGCGCGAAAGGCAAGCATGAATGCGTGCGCGGTTGGGAGGACAAACAACCACGAACAACCGACCTGATGTCTCCCCGCGGAGGAGAGAAGAGGAAACGAGTTCTAACGCAGGTAATTGCAGGAATGACCAGCAATGCCTCCGACCCGCCGACATCCTGCAGCGTCTCACGCGATACACCCTCCTCGCAACCTTCCTGCCCTCTCCTACGGTCCGGCGCAGGGTCCGCGCCAATCCCTCCCCCGCCCAAGCCCAAGCCCCAGCCCACCGTTGACACTGACGGGTTACCCCGACGGTTATACGTCATTGACCCAATGACAGGCACATTCCTTCCCACCCCTCCTTGTGCACCTCCCACACTCGACAACGCTACCCTCAACCGGTCAGAAAACGCCCTTTGGTCGATCTCAGATACCATGCTCCTCATCCTCAATGAGCTGCGCTCCATGCACGGGCTGATGGGAGGGATATTTGACCCCCCAATGGCCACACGAGTCGACCCCTCAATGCCGCGCGCACAACTCAGCCGGCCTGCAACGGAGCAAGCGCAGGCGTCTGAGGCGGAGATAGTGGAAGGCGATGATGCGGACGCCGAGGGGAAATCCGATGACGATGCGGAGGATAGTTAAATGTCATCTCCCCGCCGTCTCCTATGTACATTGTGAACGATCTTATTTGAATGGACTGTATGCATGTCTGAATGGAATGTATTTATGCGCGACACCCATTAAGTAGCTAACTGGCTACTCGACAATGTCCGTCACTCGGTCCGCTGTTCCTCCTCCTCCTCGGTGTTCTTAGGGTCAGCGCTGGCTCATGTGTCAGTGAGTAACCCTATTTCCTCCAGTGGTTCATATACCTTCGTGGCATGTCAGGTGGTGGGATCCACTTGCATCTTCTGAGGTTATCCCAAACAATGAATAATTGCAACGTCAAGCTCAATTCCAAACTGTGGAAGCTGCGGTTGAGCGAACGGATTGTCTCTGAATGATACTCCTCCGCAGCGGTGCGTGGAACGTGCAGTTGTTGTGGCGGCGTGTCGTGTGGCGCGCTCGCGCTGCGAAAACGAGCAAGCACGATGCTGATGCCGGCACCTGTTGCAGGCACGAGCGCTCGTCTTCAGATCGCTCCGCTCACAGCGCTGCTGGCCAGCAGCCTTGCAACGGGTGCATCTCCGGTCACCCAGGTAGGTGATTGCTTGTGAATTCAACATTGGGGATTGCTTGTGAATTCAACATTGGGGATTGGGAGGTTGTCAGATAGAGCAACGGCGAGATATTTATTGTCATTGTTCTAGCTCCGCATTGTGTGAATCGTTCAATGGATGCGGCAATCGGCTTCTCGTCACCGCTCTACCGCTGTTTAGGTAACATTAGCGATCACTAAACAATGTGATGCCTATCTATCGGTCAACTATAGTTCATCCCCTGATGATTCTTCCTCCTCTTCCCGCAATGCTAGATAGCGTGGCGCAATCGGCGGTGGTTGCGGAGGTGCCATTCCCCTCACCAATCTGGCCGGCCGTGGCAGTATCCTTTCGGGGTGTGGTTGCTCTTTCCTAAATAGAGTTACAGTCAGCGGTGGTTGTGCCTTGTGGGGATTGACCAGAAGCTGTGGTGCAGCATGTGTCCATGTGCGGGGCAGCATGATGAACTCAGTGCGAACTTTGTAATCCCAAATACGATCGGAGTAGGGCCGTGGAATCCACACAAGGTCGTTGAATAGACTCAGGAGGCTGACATAGACTGTCTGACACAGATGGGGTGGAATGCGTTGCTTGAGCTCCGCCCAGTCGTGGTAATACCGCATTGTCGGGTAATTTTGAGGTTGAACAGGAGGCTGCGAGTCTGGCGGGGAAAAAACCTCTGGAAGCTACTCCGCCACAGCGTGGGGTCTGAGATCTGATATTGAAGCCTCGTGAAAAGGAGGCCAAGCTCTCGCCTCTGAAACACCTCCTCTCTTACCTCACACCACTCCTCCGTGGAGAGTTTGCAGTGCGAGGGCGAGAATGGTTGGCCTTTCATGTTCCCGCACTGTTGCAAAACATCGCTGAGGAACTGTGCCCATATCTTTGTGCAGTGGATCGAGAGCAGCTCCCCCTCCTCATCCCATTTGACAATCATGTGCGCTTATAAACACTATTTGGACGAATGGTCGAGTCAGTTTCAACACACGATGCTCGTAGGCTCACAGAAAAACGGGATCAAGAAAGAACCACCCATGCAGGTGTTTGGCTCACAGAATGCCACGGACATGGAATACTACAGCAAGAAGCTAGATGGATTCTATGACGAAATCATTGCCAAAGCCCAAAGTCTCCTCCTGATTCTCGACCCCCTTCCTCACAATCTGTCGCTCATCCGACAACACATGCCGGCGAAGCTGGACGCAATGAAGCATGGCCTGTTTGAAGTGCTCTATCCAGGTTCCCTATATCATCATTATCCCGTCCCCGTGAAAACCTTTTTCAATAGCGTGGACAATGCCACCAAGGCCATCGAGGCCAGCATCATCGAGGTAAGATTGCAATGACATTCTTAAGATAATATCTTAATGCGGACTGCTACAGATCACACTTTGGGTTGAACCACTCACAATGTTCGCCATGGGTCAACATAATCCAGTGTGGTCTGACCACAAACGTGCATTGGAATATTTCGCTAACCATGTCATTGGAGTAACGGACATCAACGAGGTGAGCAGCGCAATTTTGCGCCAGATTGTGCAGGCCAGCTAACATGATGTATTATCCTTTTTGAGTTTTATCTCGAAGTGTTGAAGGAGCGACACTCCACGCTTGCGGCCGTCAAAAAATTAAGCCTATTGTCTATCGAACGCCTCACCAAGGAGGGAATCGCTGACCTAAGCAGTGCCGGATTCTGCAAATACCTTGACAAGGCCATCAAGGTACTCCAGACCGCATACAACAAGGACGCTTCTGTCACGCCCGCTACGTATCCCCTTCCAGTCAAGCATATCACCTCCACAGAATCGCTGAGCACAATACAATCCGAGTATGTCAACTTCCTCTGGGACGCGTTCCGCTACACGTCATTCCCATGGCGGGAGGAGGGGCGATTGAAAAAGTCGACCACACTCATCAAACATACGATTCCGGCATTCGAAAGCTACATGTCTCGAGAGAAACATCTGGAAAACGATGCTCCATGGGCTTTCCGCCAGAAGCTGGGACGCGTCCTGAAAGCCTGGTGTGTGTCACAGCTGATTCCTTGGAGATGGATGGACGAGATCAACGCCAAACCGTCCATCAGCACAACAAACCTCTACGATGAGAGGACCGATAAACTTGGATGACGATGAGACAGCAGGCAATAAAATTGCCTGTCTAACTCGATCTACTGACATCAAATTGCAAACAAGGCGAAAATGCAAAAGGTCGTCGACCTCATATTTTCTCCCAACCTTGGAATTCGATTCAGCAAGAAGGGAATCAAAGAAATCCAAGACAAGACGGAAGATTTGATGAAAGTGAGTGTCACTCTTTCAGCCAAATTTTGCGCTAACTTGCGCCAGCCCATTGCTAGACTCTACACATCTATTCAGAGGCAACAGTTCATCACATCAAGGATCCCACAGACCATTTTAATGTTGACATTCAAGACCAGGCAACATTGGCTGAGTTATATTGAGTGCAGTATCCGGAACTGATGAACGAGGAGGAAATGAGTCTTTACCTCGGCAAAGAAAATGCCAAGGGTCTGAGGTTATTGGGTGCTTCTCCCTCATAGAAGGATCACACCATCAGACTCGCCAAGGCAGACACTCGAGACTTGACCCGACGGATCGAGCACAAGATGGAGGTCGCAAAGGTGCCGAAGAACATCAAGGCTGTGGAAACAGCGCAAAACAGGCGCACGCACGCAAGATGAAAGCTCAAAAACAGCGTAAGTGGTCAAAGTTTGCCTGTGTGAACACTCACATCATTACATTCCAACAGTCCAAGCCAAGTCAAAGGAATTTATTGACAGCGACGATGACAAGTCAGATGCTGATGTCACGAAAGGACAACCTGGCCCGTTGAAAGCAAAGAAAAGTATTGAACAACCTGCTGGTAAGTCCTGCATAATTTTGCGCCAAATTGTGCAAGCATTGACTAACGATGTCCTTGTTCAGCATCTGAGAAAATAAGGACACCAAGTGAGTCATGAGATATGAAGACTTTCGTTTGACATTGATTTGCTGACGATCATCAGCTGCCATCATGGAATCCAGCACTGACGATAATGAGGAAGTGGTCGGAAAAGGCAAGGGTAAGGCTAAGAAAGGCAAGGGTAAATCGAAGAAGGAAACCTGCAAAAGACCGTTGGAAGCAGACAATGAGGGAGACAAGGATGTTGGGTGATCCACTGCTCGGTCTCGCACCAAGGCCAACACTCCAGACATCACGACAGGTGAGCAAAGTTTGATGCCAAATGTCACAGTCATTTATACTTGCCATAGCGACCGTACCATTCACTTGGGAGGTATTCTGATCAGTGATCATCCACGAAACCGCCCTCTGCGTTGGATCCATGCCTGCAATGGCTTACATCCTTTTTCTCATGCTTGAGAAAGCAGTTCTCAACGAAATACAGTTCGTGGTCGACACAATCAAAGACTTTGTAAACTGCAACACCATGCCAGAGGGAAGCGAGAGCAGCCATTTGCAGCGACGTGGTCTGGGGCGCCAAGTACATCACGAAAGCGACGAAGATTCTCAACAGAAATGGACCCAACGCTGACATTGATGTGCAGGGAGTGTCTATGGACTGGCTGGAGTAAAGGAAGACAGAGTCCAATCAAGTAGTTCACGTTGTCATCTCAGACTCTGTAATGCCTGCTTTCCTCGTCTACTTGTCATGTTTGTATCATCATCACTCCCGTTTGTCATTGCCAAAGCAATTCAGTTTCCTTCTGCCATTTCTATGAGAACGAGCCTGCCAATAAAGTGTGGGAAAGTATTATGTAAGCCTGTAGACCAGTATATAGATTGGTATAGTCAATGTATGAACAAGACATCTCTCTTGACCCGCTACCATCACCTTCCCAATTTGGTAAGGACCAAACAGATACAAACAAACAACAGTCTGCACAAGTTAGCGCCACATGGTGCTAGATCATGTCAATCAGTCCAAGCAAGATGTCTGTCCCACTGTTTGAGAGTCCCATCAAGCATATTCCAAAGGATCTGGCAAATAACCTTCAATCACACCAAGCTTGTTTATGGCTGACATGTTGCATACACAGGAGGCCCAAGCGATGTTCAAGACTCACATCAAGCAAGTGAATAGCCTTGTGACTGCGATCATGACTCCACAGTTTGGTTTGATCAATGGGTGAAAGATGACGCCAGAAATCAGTGAAGCAATGGAGGTATTTCTTCTGGTAAGCGAGCACAACTTTGTTTGCGACAGCAAGACCACGACCACCAACACTCCATACAGGCCGTCAAGGACCAATCCATTCGACAGATCATGCGACACACCGGAGAGACCACGGTGCCATACTGGCTACGTCACAAGTCACACTTGTATCCATCCATGGCCGACTACAAGATTATGACGGAGGAGGAATGTGACAAGTATTGGAAGGGAGAGGCCGAGGTGCTGCCAGAGGATGCGAAAGTCAATACTGCATTGAACAATCTCACACTGAGCGAGGCAGAGAAGGACCAGAGTGAGTATCACAGCCAAGGTTGACGTCAAATTGCGTTGATCAGGTCGGTACAAGGCGCAGACGTGTTTGGCATGATCATCGACAATCTGGTGGGTGTAAAGCCAAATGAAGAACCTGGCCTACATCAGGCACTCAACGACTTTATCAATCTGGACTGGGTCGTGTCGGATAGCAGCATCGAAATGGCGGAAAACAAACCGGAGGATTCATTTGTGACGCCAAAGAAACCTAGCAGAGAGTGTGAAAGGTATGACAGAGCGCACAGGCGTAATCAGTTGCTAACACACAACACAGATCAGGACCAGCAGGAGGATGTGATATCGGAATGGTCGCCCAGTCCAACCAAGCAAGGTAAACACAAGCATAGAATCAAGTCGAGGACAGAGCTAACAATGCAAAGGGCCAGGATCAAGCCAGATGGTCGTGGACTCGGTCGAAGTCACACCGACCAAGGCCATGGAAGAAAACGAAACCTGTGGAATCAAGTACCGCCAGAAGTTAAGCAGTAAGTGCACACATACCAAGCAGAATCAAAGAATTGACGTGAGAATGCAGACGAACTGAAAACCTACACCTACAATGAGTTCCGGAGGCAGATCACCATGCCGCAGGTAAACCGACACAATTTTCTTGGGATGCCAGTCAGACTCTGAATCATTTGGGACTTATATTGGAAGGGCATGGACATGGAGCACAGCGTGACCGCACAAAGGGCAACAAGGGAGTTGGTGCTATGGCACAGTCGTGCGCCAACAGCGGAACACTTGATGGATCAGATCGAGGAATATGCTGGACTGACCACAATGGAGGTGATGGTCGAAGCAGGTCGGAAGGTGTTTCAGCTGAAATGCATGACGGTGCGCATTCTATCACGCCAAGGAGTGCAGTTGTACAACGAAGAGTGGACCACAGAGTTGGCGAGGAAGCAGGAGGAGCATGCGAAGGAAGAGGTAGAGTGAGAATGTATGGCGGGGGTGGTTGGCGAAAGTTGGCATCACAGTACGCGACATGTACATGAATGTAAAACAAGCAAGTATCATCGAGTTATCAGTGAAAACGTCGACCAGCTCTCAAGCAAACGAGTAGACATGTGAATGACACATGAATCAGAAGACTTGAGCAATCCAGCAATACGTACGAAGTAGCAAGGACATGATGGTGAAGTTATTAGCGAAAACGTCGATGGACGGTGAAGGAAATATAGCAGACATGGACTACCATGGGCTAGGGATATGTACCAAGCATCAAGGTCAGGATCATCAAGTTATAAGGAAAAACGTCGACCAAGCTGTGAAGCAAATAGACAGGACATGGACTGAGTGGTGTACCAAGCATGACAGAGACAGCAGTGGAGTTATGAGCAAAAACGTCGAGCAAGAGTGAAGGAAATGTAGTAAACGTGAACTCGGTAGAGATTAGCAAAAGTGTAAGGAGTGTAGTCAAGGGTGATGGTGCGCAGCAAGACAAGCAAGTGAGTGAGTGAGTGTAGCAAGGATGTTGAAGTAACGCGGAGATAAGACAATGACGGTGATGTCAAGGGACCCGTAGGCAGGTAAGAACAAGTGACAAGGTAAGCAGGGCAGAAGTGTAGTGCAAAGTACAAGTAGGGGTGTAAGGGGAAGTGTTGAGAATGAAGTAGGAGGGTGAAGGGTAGTTGAGTGTGAGGTAGAGACGACAAGTGAAATGTCGACAAAGAAGTAGGAGTGTTGGTAATGAGGTGAAATACGGTAGTAAGGTAGACGGTAGTGAAAGTGTAGTGTTGTGGTAGAGTAGATAGTTGGACGGGTAGTTGGGGTGGGGAGCAGTGAAGTGTAGTGAACATGGTAGAGTAGGTGGTAGTGAGGGTTGGTAGTTGAAGTGTAGTGTCGGGTGGGTAATAAGTGTAGTTGGTAGTAGAGGGTTAGGGTTAGGGTTAGGGTTAGGTTAGGGTTAGGTTAGGGTTAGGTTAGGGTTAGGTTAGGGTTAGGTTAGGGTTAGGTTAGGGTTAGGTTAGGGTTAGGGTTAGGGTTAGGGTTAGGGTTAGGTTAGGGTTAGGTTAGGGTTAGGTTAGGGTTAGGGTTAGGTTAGGGTTAGGTTAGGGTTAGGTTAGGGTTAGGTTAGGGTTAGGGTTAGGTTAGGGTTAGGGTTAGGGTTAGGTTAGGGTTAGGGTTAGGGTTAGGGTTAGGTTAGGGTTAGG
>JBBPRJ010000023.1:0-26760 GCA_038092975.1 Chalciporus piperatoides | reverse complement strand
TGCTCATGAACTCGACCTTGGCATGCCGGGTAGCTCACGTCCCGGACTCGGATGAAACCTGCTCACGGAGCACCGATCAACTCCCGGAATGCGCGACATCCGCGAACCTTCGATTTCTAACCCACAAATTCACCTTATTGTTTGCCGCAAAGTCTCGCCCCTCAAATTAGCAGTGTGCTCATGAGAGGCGTATAAGAGGCCCATGCCCAGACATCAAAAAACACGCGCTGTGTGTGCACAATTTGCCACCCTTGTGTGCCATCCGAATGATGTTGATTTTCCATCTCATACTTGCTTTCTGTCTTTTATACCTTCTGCGCTTCATCTACCTTCGACTATTCTCCTTAGCCCTTCTACGACACGTCCCTGGCCCGCAATGTCGCTCTTGGCTTTGGGGGGAGGAGGAAGATATTTATCACGGCTTGCCCGGAGTACGATACGTCGAGTGGCACCGTAAATTCGGCAAAGTCGTGCGATTTTCTGGTGCACTTGGGGTGAGTGGCTTCTCTATGCACGGGGGCCTTCCTTTGTTGAAATGCCCCACCCAAGCACCAGATCATATCTATAGCAGATCCTCGGGCTATTGGTTATATTGTTGGGGACGCAACATACCAATTCCCAAAACCCGATGGCGTAAGAGCCTGGTTTCAATTACTGCTGGGCGAAGGTATCCTTTGGGTGGAAGGTTAGTCCATCCTATCATATTGATCCATTCATCCCCACTCTTTATGAAGGGAAAGAAGCACACGAAAGACAGCGCCGAATTGTCGCGCCAGCCTTGAGGTAATATCATTTCCAGCTCGTATGATAGCCTCGACTGACCTTGAACCAATATAGTTCACAGTCCGTGCGGCGTTTGATGGATCTCTTTTTTGAGAACTCCAGCAAGGTGAGTGGAACCCCCGACCCAAATGTTAGCTAGGTTCAAATCCTGCTAAAGCTGGCGACCCAATGGCACAATATCTTCGATAACTGCCAAAGTCCCGAGGTCACGATTGAAATGACAAACTGGGCTGGGCGATTTGCGTACGTATGGATACTTCGCGACAGATATGGCAACTCATCTGTACTCCCCAGGCTTGATACGATCGGGCGAGCTGCATTCTCCTACGACTTCGACTGCCTAAGTGGTCAACCAAACGCTCTTGTGGATGCCCTGGACAGCTTAACAAACCACGAAAAAACGCGATGGACGTTCTATATGCGTGCCCTTTTCTGGCTAGCCCCGTGGATTTTACGCTATGGCAAGAAAGGACGGCTAATCCGCGACACTCGCGAACAGCTTGGCGAACTGGCCATGACCGTGCTAAGGGACGCAAAGACTGTCGACGACCCATACGGCCAGTCACTTATGTCCTCGATGTGTACGTGTGATCATATATGTGGGAACCAGACGCTAACCAAGAATCAGTAAGGGAAGACAAATCGTCTTTGACGCACCACATGGATGATGAGCAAGTTGCGGCACAGATGCGCACAATCATATCTGCAGGCTACGAGCCAGTTTCAGCGACAATCAGCGTAGGTAATCTCTCTTCGATGCAGTAACACCTGATCAAGCAAGCCGCTGGCAGTGGCTTTTTTTTGAACTTGCTACGCACCCGGCTCATCAGGAGGCCATCCGGGAAGAGGTGGCGTCCGTCGCAAATGACCCATCATACGATGAGTTCAACAATAACTTCCCATTGCTCGACGCGTTTCTCATGGAAACATTGCGTATGCACCCACCAGTGCTGGAAAACCACCACCAGGTTAGCGAATGTGCAATCACCATTACCAACGCGACTAATTTTATAGGCTTCTGGAACCACCAGTGTACCACTTTCTGAACCGCTTCCTGGAACTACTGACTCCCACCTCGTTATTCCGAAGGGTACAGTCCTGTTTATGCCTGTTAATGTAATCCACATGGACAGGGCTACGTGGGGTGCCGATGCAGATGTTTTTCTGCCCGAACGTTGGCTCCACCGTAACGCTCGAAACCATCGTGATCACTTCGCATTCAGTCTTGGGTGGGTAAACCTCTTCGGATGTCGATCATCTCGTTGAACAAGGTTGCTTTTAGTCCGCGAGGCTGCTTGGGCAGAAATTTTGCGGCTGCTGAGATTAAAGTACGCAAACAGTGCAAATGTTATCATTCTCAGTTCAGTTTAACACTCGAATCCATCAGGCCTTAACCGTCACGCTCCTGCGTCAATTTTCTTTTATGTGCCAGTCCGACATAGAAAGTTTTCAAACCTTCGTCATCCGCCCCCGTGTCGTCGGGGAAATCGCTAGTTCTCTCCCCCTTCTTGTTCGAAGACTCTTGGACTGATTGGTGGCTACGGATCATGTCACATAATCGACCATCATTCCTTAGTCCCTACCAATTGGAATGGATGCTGCGTTTCCCTATCCCTGCATTTACGTGCTTTTAACTCAATGATATATTCTTCTTGGTACTTTCTGAGGCCTGAGTGCTTGAGCAACATAATATTCTTCCCCTCACATACGGACTGGCGTAATTTCGTTAGAATTCCCTTACACCAGGCAATCTCGAGCGAACTCTGTAAATCCAAGCGTGCCCATGTGCCAGAAGTGAACTACAACATGTTGGTTACCATAGCCAGCAAATCATGTCAACACAAAATAAAATACGAGAGAAATATGTAACAGAATGCAACGTCGTGAAGTGAGCATTTACTCCTTCTTCTGCTTTTTAGGTCGGGGCTTCTCGAGGTCAATCTCCTCAGCATCATCATCATCGTCTTCGTCTTCTTCGTCCTCGGAGTCAATGTCGTCTGATGGAACATTTCCAAGGAAAAAGTCGGTGGCGGAAATGAAGACTTCATTGGCGATGGTGTTACCAATCTAGAGCCAAAATGAACACCAATGCACACGTCTTCACAAGGGACTCACATCGAATGGATCCGAAGCAGTTTCAAAAAGGTTGAAAAAGCTGCCAGCTTCTGCAGGCATATCGTCATCGTCATCGTCATCGTCTCCTTCCTCGATACGAGGATGCATCTTTGTCAATGCGTTTGCGGGGTCTTTCCAGTTAATTTTGGCGACCTATAGAGGGGGACACTATAAGGGGACAAATAGAGTGCGAAACATGCTCACATACCGAAGGTTGAACGTCGCGGGCCCAGTTGAAACTAAGCATTGATGGGGTGAAACCGTCGGCATCGGGTGTTTCACCAGCCGCGTCGGATGGAGGTACATATTTGTACTCCTTTTTCAGGACCGAGTCGCTGAAGTATGGGTTTGATTTGAAGTACTGCGTTTCAAGTCAATACCGTTGCGGGACGCATAACGATAAACTCACAAACTCAAGGGTGAAGCATCTTGATTCAGTGGTGTCGCGTGCAACCCATAAATCCTCCAAGAAGCTCAGGGCATCGCGATCGGTGTTATGTTGGGTTTGGAAAGCAATCAAGGGGTGGTTCACCAAGGCGATAGGCCAAAACTTGGGTATCGTCTTGGCAACCTCGCGTCTCTTTTCGTAGATGGGACGAAGTGTCTCGTGTCCGCGAAGCTCTGAGATGAACTGAGATATAGAGTGCCCGAGGACATTGAACCAAGCCAAGACATACCCAGAATCAACTCAGCGCGTTCGATTTGTTTTTGCACGTCTTGCAATTTCTGGGCATCCTCGTCGCGGAGCTCAACGCCCTCGAGGGGGTTTTTCTCAGTGTCAGTACCGGGGGAGGCGCGCTTTTTTCCAGACATGGTACAGTGAGCGTGGACTTGAGAGCTGCAATCAAGCGGCAATATAGCAACCGTGGTCCGAACTCCGCTGTGGCGTTCATAAGTGCCAGATTAGGCAGGAGATCAAGAACAAATAATTAGGTCATAGTAGTCCAGCATCCTAATCTACCCTCTGCTTGGTTCCCATCTCAATCTCTTCCATCTTGTTCACCGTAAGTGCCCTTTTCCTCTCTCTCGGGGGTGCGTTTGCAGCGAAAACTCTCCCAGATAGATCGAACTTCTGCGCGAAGGAGCCTCTCAACCCCTTGCCGTGGTCTCCAGACCGGAATCCTGAGCCTTCGTAGTAGATAACATCCGTGGGTGGTATCAGTCTAGGCCATGATACGTATTCGATTCCGTGAATCATCATGAACGTGATTGCGAGCGCGGCGACGATAAACCACAGCATGAAATAGTAGAAAAGAGAATAGTCTGCCGCAAGTTAGATAAAACGCGTCAGCAACACAATGAGACAACTCACCCGACGTTCTAGGCAGTGTGAGACCAGCACAGACCATAAAGAGTGAAAAGAACATGACATAAGGAACCTTGAACATTCGCTGAGCAACGAGTAATTCTCAATCCAAAGGCGACCCACCGATCGAACAACAAGAGGTCTCGCGTCTGCTAACAGGGATACAGCCGTGATCGGATTCTTCCGCGGGGTCCATGCGCCAGTAATAAGGTCGAAGCCATCTTGCCGCGCGCCATCGAAGTAATTGTTTCTGACGTATCGCATTATACTTTTGTAACCATCTTCAAGGGCACCCATCTTCGTCCGCTTGTTCGTCCGTGTGAAATCAGTCTTCAAAGCACCAGACCCAGCATAGGCTTTCGCAATCAAATCAGCATGATCGGCCCATACTGACAAACGTGTCAGCAGATGTATGCACCATCAGGACACAGACTCACGCTCTCGGAAATCTCTGCTGAGGGCTGGGAAGTCGTCTAACTCTTCCCCCTCAGGGATCACACGAAGCAACCTGAGCTGTTGATTTAGAGTCCACTTCGCCAACGCTGCTTGGACGACGTTCGTGCGGTCCAGGTTATCCATGCAATTTGTACGAACAACGCCTCGCTGGGTTTTCACCGGGTCGGGTTGGGACATGTCAAGATGGAAGTAGCTGAAGAAAAATAGGTGAGTAATGACATGTATATCCGACTGTAACATACCCCTGTTTCAGAAGGTCTTCTTGCAATTGCTCAATCAGAACATTGATACGGTCCCAGCGCATGTTTTTGCATTCATTGTGGAAGTCAAAATACTGATATTTCACGTCTGGCAGCTCGGCCTAGAGCACATAACACATGAGTCCACGGTGAAGAATGAAAGGGAATGAAAGTGACTCACAAGATCAAAGACGTTTTCGTACGCTTCTTTGACAGGCTGTTCGTACCCCTTTTGGTTGACCAAGTTGATCAGGTTCTGTTCTCCGTAGATGGAGACTTGCTCTTGTAAATGGAGACGCATGGCATTGACCTTCCGGAATGTGTAGCCTTTATCATGAGCTCAACACGATATTACTCACAGTATCCTGGAGGTCCATGATCTGCAAGTCGGGTTTGTACCTTAGCGTGTTGATTTCAGCCCAAAATACGGGGACGCTCCCTCTAATCTGAACAAAACTGAGCTGACGCGAAAATTGATCACTAGTTGAGATTCGCCCTGTCGCTGATTCCTCAACGAGAAGTATCTGTTCGGTCTCATTGAAGTTTGCAACGTGTCCCTCGTGGTCTATACCCCGGCGGAAATATCGTGTCCCTGCACGATACCGTGACCTCCGACTGATGAGACATAGCTGAACTCTGTTTCCCTGAACAAAGTTCTCGCGGATATCAAATGCTGCAAATAGTGTTAGCATTGAGAGGTTTGCTTGTCGTTGGATACATACTGCCATAAACGATTGGAAGGATGTATGGACTGAGCTACTCGCAATTCAATGTCACTGATTACTCATAGGACATGATTGGTCACTCACATCTTGTGCGATATCAGTGTCAATTAGTCTTGACTGCAGGAACCTGAACGACGTGTTCATTCTGCGGACACAGAGAGAACACGAGGTACGTACTTGTTCCAGAAAAACCTGTCATCCGCCTCGTGCATTGTCAGATATGATTTTTTTCAGTGCGAGTCACTGCGATTACCTGTTCCCAGAGAGCTCTTCTCTGATCACGCTCCCTCTCGTTCCACTGTGTTTGCAAGCGACGCGACATATCCCACCCGTAGCTAAACAAGAAGTGGCCACCAAGTAGGTGGGCGCGGACGAGGCCCAACAAATGTCCCTCGACCGGGTGTGGCGCATTCTGGATGGAGACATTCGGGTTGAGAGGAAGAATATCAAAATCCGCGGCGCGGTATATGTCGTGGCCCATGAAACGTGCTCGGTGTTCACGTCCGGTCAAGACGATGATGTACTCCGCTGTTGACGATATCATGAGCAATTCTTGTCGAAATGGATAGTCGGGGAGCTCACATAGCGCCAGGGAAATCATCCCGAGTATCCCGTACACTGTCTTCTCGTACCTTGCGGCCATGGCTGGAACAGGCGTGTTTGGAGCTGCATATTTCCGCGTCATGATGAGGAACACGGTTTCTCGGACCGGGGAGTGCGCTCACGGTTAAGAACTATGTCACCTGTAGCGCGGTGTATTGTGAGGGATTGAGCCCCGAGTGGTTCCACTGGAGCGAATGTGTAGGCATCCTGGCCGACAATGAATCTGGGTTTCGGTCAGAGAAGGATACAGTGGAATGTGGAATAAATGCTGACAGGTTGAGTCTCTGGTATATGGGCTTCATTGGAGGAAAGCGGTTGAGCGAGAGTGGTGGAGGAAGCTTGAAGAATAGTGACCTCGTTGTGTTGTCGTTGTGTCTGAGTCTGAAACAGGGAAACGCGGACAGCTCTCCACTTCAGTCATGGTCAAGCTCACCCCAGAGCTCCTTGCTCAGGCTCCGTCCGCCATAAATCCCGTAAAAGAACGCCAGCTTGATCTCCGTGGTGAGTTTGGACAAACCTTTTCACTCTCTCGAACGCGCTAAAACGGGCCAAAAGGATACAAGATCCCAACGATCGAAAACCTTGGTATCACCAAGGCATGTATCGATATCCACCACTCTTCCAATCGTCTTGCCATATTTACCCACCGATCTAGGACCAGCACGATGCCATAGACTTCACCGATAATTCCATCACCGCACTGGGGAACCTTCCCCTCCTCAGACGTCTCAGAACTCTCCTTCTTGCCAACAACCGTGTCTCGTCCATATCTTCCTCCATCCACCTATCAGTCCCCAACCTCACCACCCTTGTCCTTACTGGGAACGATATCTCCGAGCTCGGGGACCTCGAACCCCTTAAAGAACTGAAAAATCTCAAGTATCTCTCATTAATTGGGAACCCTGTACGGGAAAAGAAATGGTATCGCGAGTGGCTTGCGTGGAGAATACCATCGCTGAGAGTTCTGGATTTTCAGAGGATCCGGGATAAGGTGCGCCAGAAATCGTTTTCGCCTCCTCCCGTCGATGCAGCTTGAACGCTTCCACACCATCCAGGAGCGGCAGACAGGCAAGTCGTTGTTCCTCACTGCAGAGGGTCTACCCACGGCACTCGCAACGACGATATCCACGACCGTGTCAAAACACAGTGCCAAGGCGGCCATCACAATTGACGAGCCCAGAGCAGCTCCGCTTGCAGGCAAGGCAGGCCGGCTAATGTCAACGGAGGAAGCAGAAAGGGTCAGGCAGGCCATAGCAAAAGCAACATCGATCGAGGAAATAAGGAGACTGGAGAGAAGCCTGAAAGAGGGATATCTGCCAAGCATGGAGGCAGTTGGTGCTTGATGCGTTGTAGATTGTATTTTCTTGCCTACATAATATCTCATGTGTTGTGTGCGGTCGAAAACAACCGCTTCGAAGGCATCTAGACACTGGTGGCTAGAATCCTTGTAGCTAGCCAGGCCGGCTGTCCATACTTACTCAAGCTTCCACATTGCCCAGAGAGAGCACAAGCACGATAACAGTGCCAAGGTTTGCCAAAGAACTGAGTCCATGAGGCCTTCCGAATCAGCCCCCCCAATTGACGAAACAGTTAGTACTGCTCGAGACATGACTTGCGTGTAGTGAAGGAGCGCGCGGCGAGGGAAAGCGATATTCTGTCAAGGCCTATTCAAACTACCGAATCTCCTTTTCTCACTGAGGCTTCTGTTGCATGTTCTCGTTGGCTGATGTGGTGTCAGCTGGTAGGTGTAACAAACTCTAGAATCTGAGTAGTTGAGCCACAAATAAGAGGCCGAAGAAGAAGTTGGTTGCCCGAGCCCGCGTAAGAAGAGCTGTGTCAGAAATTCTCAATCTAGGAGTGCATCGCCCAGTCCCCAGGCATCCCTCCTTGCCTCCCCATCCGCCTTCTCGGGCCAGGTCCCATGGCGCGCTCGTCGCGCGGAACGCCGTTCAAAACCAAGTGTTTATCTACCAACTGAAGGCCGGGTGTCAGAGGTAAATATCCTTGCCGTTCAAGAGACCCACGTACATCATTGAGTGCATTCGTCGATTTTGTGAGAGCGGACAGGAAGGCGGTGAGTTGCACGTCTTCGTATTCCTACAATACCACATAGGATCAGAATCGGAGGATGAACGAGCTAGACTCACAGTATCAAACTCTTCGCGGAAACCCTTATTTTCAGTTGCAGGAAGCGAAGCGATCAAAGCTGAAAGTGATCGAAGAGTGGGGTGATCCTTGTGCACTTGACCTGTGGCACGATGAGTCACTCACGCTAAAATGACAACCAATAATCCATGCTCACCCGCGATCACGTTTGTGACGTACTGTACAAGAACGAGGATGCGTTCATGGAGCATCTTGACCGCCGCGCGTTGGGCTTGCAGATGAGATTCCACTGAATTCCATTAGCCACCAGTTGGAAAGCACTGCGCTACTTGTTCAGGCACTCACGACTGGTGCTTCCTCCTCCACCCTTTGCTGTCCAATCGACAGCGATGCGCTCCGCTTCTCCTGTCTCTACTTTGTAATGTGCTTCTATGAACACAGACCGTGTCTTCTTGTCCCTGATCTCCACTGAAGGTTCGTAAGCTTTGAAGGGGAGAGTTTGGCCAGTTATATCAGATGAAGTAGGTGAAGATGAAGAGGGCTGAAGCAGGAGCAGGAGGGGTGTCGAACAGTATCCCGTGAACTGCAAGCCAGCAATGAGCATATCTGAGGAACCGCAAAGTGACTAGTCAGGCTGACCTGTTCCTGGAGTGCTATATGCATAGATGTCGGGATGGGTGCGACTGTATACCACCCGATGAACTCCAGCGAGGGGAACACCTGTTTATCTATGGCGGAACGTGAGCTAGGGGGGGGGGGACGAGAAGGAGTGGCGCACATTGATCTCTCCTGTGTACCAGAAAGCCATGATCGACCATGTCATCACGTCCCTCCTCTACGGCGAGCTCGAATGTGTTGACAATCTCCACCTCTCGACCATTCTGTGTGCCGAGCAATGCGCCAAGTACTAGTTGATTCGTAATCTGGTTCTGCCTCCGTGCATGGGCGAGGGGAGCTTACCAAACGGCGAATTCGATTTCGTTTGGAGCTTCAATCGCGTGAGGTGCTCCGAGATATTTAGAATCGGCAAAGGATGTCTGTGTCCACAGCATGAGGCCCGAAATATGCCATGAACGCTGACTGTAGATTCAACCTACAATGAAAGAGAAAGGCTTGATGTGGTGCTCGCTGGAAGAACGACAGGGAGCTCGTCGATGTCCATAGAAGTCATGATGGCGATGGTGGGTTGGTGGAGAGGAGATAGCCTTGATTTACATACATGATCAATTAGGCGTTTTGGCAAACAAAGATTTCAAAAAATATTCCCATTAGCCGACTTGAACGACTGACCTCGTCATTACTAGTGACGCGCTCTACCAACTGAGCTAAACGGGAGTTGTATTCCTAGCACGCGAGGACATTGACATTGACAATCTCAATGTAATCCACTCGCGAACCCGCGACGCGAAAGGACCTACCCTCAAGTCCATTGTTCGCGTATCGCGCGCCTCCTCGTAGTCGCTTGAACAGCTAAACCATGTCAGGCTTTGACGCAAATCGAGTCTTCACTGTCAACGTCCATGATCCTTCACCCGCTTCAACCTCGGCAGATACCCCTTCACAGACAGAAAAGCTCCTCCTTGAATTCCTATTACAATATCGTGTAGGCGGTGAATTCATTTACAGGTTTGCCTTTCAAATGTGCAAACCTTCTTTGTCTGATCGTCCTGTAGAGACAACTTGCGCGGGAACCTTCTGTTGAAACAGTACCAGCTCGAGATAGACCTTCGTCATCTCAGCTTGTACAATGACGAGCTTGCCCACGCGATCCAAGATCGACCAGCTGACATTCTTCCTCTGGTGATCACGTTTTCATCATTGCTTTTCTTGTCTTGTGCTGATATCACCCTAGTTTGAGAATGCAGCTACTAAAGCGGCCAGGGCTATCCTGTTCCCTCTTGCAAGCACTTCTGACGAACGTGCGGAAGCTGCCCTCCAATCGATACCCAAAATTCAAATAACCGTCCAGTCTGGGTTAAGCATGCAACGATTCCGTGACCTTACCGCGGACAGGATGAACAAACTTGTCCGCATACCGGGCATCGTCATATCTGCGTCCGTTCTCTCCTCTAGATCCACCAAGCTGCATTTGCAATGTCGTGCGTGCAAATCCACGAAGATTATATACCCTCCTGGAGGTCTTGGTGGTATTGGCAGTGGTTCTGACAGGGGTCTCCCAAGAGTCTGCGACGCACCTGAACTAGAAAATCAGAAGAAGGATTGTCCGCTGGATCCTTATCTCATTGTTCATTCGAAGTCCAGTTTCGTTGACCAACAAACGCTCAAGCTCCAGGAAGCCCCTGATATGGTTCCAGTTGGAGAGCTTCCTCGACACATACTACTATCAGCGGATAGATACCTCACTGGGAAAGTTGTCCCCGGATCCCGCATCATTGCCACTGGGATCTATTCAACGTTCAATTCGGCAAAAAACGTTAGCTACACAAGTCCTTACTTCTTCCTTATGCTAAGATTCGAGATAGAAATCTGCGGGTCCAGCTGCTCTTCGACAGCCATATCTTCGTCTCGTTCATATCGAAATGTCGTCTCCTTCGGCGGGTGGAGCCTCGAATCCGTTTGGAGTGCAGTTCGCTCCGGAAGAAGAGGAAGATTTCGGTGAGATGGCACGGAGCGACGGGTTCTACGAGCGGTTTGCAAAAAGTGTAGCTCCCAGTATCTTTGGCAGCCTAGGTTTGTATCGGTCTAGCAGATTTGAGATGGTGCTCAATACATCACCCACAGACATCAAGAAAGCAATTGCTTGCCTTTTGTTTGGTGGCTCGAAGAAAATGTTACCTGACGGGATGCGATTGAGGGGAGATATCAATGTACTATTACTTGGAGACCCTGGTACAGCTAAAAGTCAGCTACTCAAGTTTGTCGAAAAGGTATGATCCATCATCGCCAATTCATACTGCTGTTAAAGGTCTCCACAGGTCGCCCCAATCGCCGTATACACTTCAGGCAAGGGTTCGAGTGCTGCCGGTCTGACCGCTTCAGTTCAACGCGATGCAGTCTCAGTGAGTTTGCTTGGTGGAATATATTGATGCTGCTAAATCGAGATGGTCAGCGCGAATTTTACCTCGAAGGCGGTGCGATGGTCCTCGCTGACTCCGGTGTTGTATGCATCGATGAGTTTGACAAGATGCGCGACGAAGATCGTGTAGCCATCCATGAGGCTATGGAGCAGCAAACCATATCGATAGCCAAGGCCGGTATCACTACAGTGTTGAACTCCCGGACGAGTGTTCTTGCTGCAGCGAACCCCGTCTGGGGAAGGTATGATGAAGGGCGTAGTCCAGGCGAGGCAAGTAATCGTCTGTCTTGACCGTAACGCTCTGCTGAGAGTTCTTTGTGTTCCCACAGAACATCGATTTTCAAACCACGATCTTATCTCGGTTTGACATGATATTCATTGTCAAAGACGAACATAACGAACAACGAGATCGGGTTCGTCGCTCAATATCTCTCTAGCCATTTTGCTTATTTCCTGGCCAGATGATTGCAAAGCACGTCATGAACATTCACATGAACAGGCCGAACCAAAACGCTGAGAATGGAGAGGTGGTTGGTGAGATCGATATCGACAAAATGAAACGATATATCGCGTATTCCAAGAGGCATGTTTTTTTCTTCCGGCTTGGAAGCTCTGTACTGAATACCTATAGCAAATGCGCTCCTCGACTCTCGCCAGATGCTCAGGAAATGTTGAGCAGCCATTTCGTCAGCCTACGAAAGCAGGTTCAGCAGGTCGAACGTGATAATGACGAAAGAAGCTCAATACCAATCACTGTTCGGTTTGTGGAATATTTGGCGCAATCACTGTGATAACTAATGATGCCTTTCAGCCAACTGGAAGCTATCATCCGAATATCCGAGTCGCTGGCCAAGATGACTCTGTCTCCCACCGTGCAGAACCACCATGTTGAAGAAGCGATCCGTTTGTTCAAATTCTCAACCATGGATGCCGTATCAGCGGGGACCGTTGACGGGATGTCTCGCGGTGAAGTTAACGAAGAGATGAGTCGCATTGAGAAGGAGCTTCGTAGGCGGTTGCCAGTCGGCTGGAGCACCAGCTACCAGAGTCTCGTCAGGGAATTTGTCACTCAACAAGGGTACTCAAGTCACGCTCTCGAACGCACACTATTCGTTCTGGAGAAGAGGGAGATCATTCGATTTAGTGGACAGAAGAAGGTTGTACACAGGTGAGTGGAACTTCGTTGGGTGGTCATCACATTAATGCTGACCTTGTGACGACGTAGAGTTGGCGTCTAAACTTGTATACTGGATGTAGCGTAGATCACATTAGTTTCATTGAGTTTCTCAGTCGAGTCCTAGCCTCAGTTGGTCCTGCAGCGCTTAAGAATGTGCCCGCCTAGCTCAATCGGATAGAGCGTCAGACTCTTATGACTAGGCGATCTGAAGGCTGCGAGTTCGACCCTCGCGGTGGGCTAATTGTTTTCTTTTTTTTTTCTAGCGGTCCATGTGTTCCAAAGCTTCACGCAAGGAGGTCAATTGAACTTCGTGGATTTGAATTGTAAAATACGTATATGTTGCTGGAGGAAGCCGATGATGATCAGAAGCCTTTGAGGATAAGATTTAAAAAAAAAAAAAAAAAAAACACATAGCCCACCGCGAGGGTCGAACTCGCAGCCTTCAGATCACCGCCTTGCACGACTCGTACAAATCGTAAAAGTCTGACGCTCTATCCGATTGAGCTAGGCGGGCTGTGTTTTTTCATTGCTTTGTTTGAATCATATGATTAACACAAATCACATGACGCTATTTCAGTTGCACGTGCCTTCGACGCGTTCTCTCGTCGCGGTTTGACTGGAAGTGGTTTGGATAGATATCCCTCACATTCAACCGCGCGGAGGATACCACAATCATGCGTAGCACTAGCAGCGCGGTACCAGACAGTGGAACTGAGAACCCCAGGTAAGCACTCAAACTATTTAGTGATGATATTTACTAACTTGAAGGTCGCTTGGAGTAGAATTCCATCCTCATGCTCACCGCGTCAAAGCCCCGCTACGCAAATTATTGAGATTTCCTCTGACTCTGAGGATGACGTGTACGTCACGCATTGTACATGATCGACAACACCCGGGCCCGCTGACCACGCCCAGACCCCAGGCAATCCCCAGGTAAGTGCTGATCATTCTCCATATTCATTCATGTTCATTCATTCGACAACGATAGGAAGCCATTGTCCCAGCTCGATGGAAATCACGATCGTTGCAAGCATGTTCTACCCAACGAAGTGATTGAACTGACAGACAGTGATTCGAGTGATACAGAGTTGCCGGATATGCTATCACCTTTGGTGAAGGGACCGCGGAAGAAAAAACCAGTCGGATCAAAGTCCCGAGAAATACCCTCGAAACAGTTCATTCCGTTGTATGCCGACGCAAGTGACGATGAAGACTCCGACGAATGCTGCATACTCGTTTTGTACGTCACTTGCCTGGAAATTGCTCAGACCTGCACCCATCTCAGTCTAGGAATGATCCACCAGGGTCACGAAAGCCGATCAGAAGTGCTCCTCCTGTGAGAGGCTCTGGAAGAACGTTCCCCCCCGTTCCATCAAGCCAGACGTCGATCCCCACCTCAACATCTTCGGATGACGACGTAGAGAATGGTAACCCATTCCAGCGGCCCAGGAGTAACGAGGAGGTGACCGTGCCATCTTCCTCTCCTAGAAAGTCCACGTTTAAGAGACCAGCACTTTCAAAGAAGGCACGGGAGGCAGACGAGCGGGCGCGACGGGAGAAGTACGCCAGTGAACTCTTTGCAGAGCTCAACCGAGCTGTCTTTGGTGATCGCCTCCCAAAGAATACCGCGCTGGAATGGAGCAAACGCCTATTAACTACCGCAGGCCGAGCGCGCTGGCACCGGTGAGAAACCCGACTTCAAGACCCTCAAACCTTTGAACAGACCAAAATTGTAGCAATCGCGAAGGCGTGCATGACACGAAGATCGAGTTGGCAACCAAAATTTTGGATTGTGACGGTGCGCCGAGTCCCAATTGGGCGTCCCATTATCCCGACCCCTGAGTGCTCACTTTCTTGTAGAACGAATTCGGAATACCCTTTCACATGAGATGTGTCATTTAGCATGTTGGGTTATTGATAACCAACCTCAGGAAGGACACGGTCAACTTTTTAAATCATGGTTAGCATAGACCCAAGCCTCGCACCAAGAGATCAACTGAACAACATTATCCCAGGGCGAACAAGGTGACGCAAAAGCGTCCTGATATCCATATCTCTGTAAGATCCTGGTTTTGGTTCCGAGGGACTCACCGGCTAATTTTCTTCGTCAGACGCGCCACAACTATGAGATCTCATACCCTTACGAATGGAGTAAGTCTCCCGTTCCTGTTCTGCCCCCGAGCAAAGATATTGATCAGGTGCCACATTGATAGAATGCAATATATGCTCAAAGATGTAAGAATGGTAACTCACTGTCGGGAGTCCACTGATGATCAGTTCTTTCCAGCTACGGTAGATACTCAAAGTCAATACGACCGGACGAGTGTGGTGAGTGGAAATCGCTAAACACGGTTTTCATTACATATGAACAACGTCTCTCCCGAACAGTGTGTGGTGCTTGCAAAACCGGTAAATTAATTCCACTATTTTCCCAACGCGCGGCAAGTATACCCAAAGTCAGTCGCATGGCCATAGAGCAACCCCAAGGTAGAAGAGTTCCAGCTTTCATGCTGTCGTATAATCTTGACATTCTCTTCCGACGCTCAAGGTTCACCAGTCGGAACACCATCAAAGCATGGTGCCGTGCGTCGCCCGTTACCTACGTCAGGCGATGAGGATAATCTGTCAAACTTGACGAATATCCTCAAAGGAATATCTTTGAAGCCTACTTAGCCACTTTGTCTACTGATATCCCATTTTCTGGTGCACTGGTGTTTTTCTCGAACACAAATACAAATCTATTTGCCGGGGATATCTCACTCGACAGGATGTAAGATGGGTAGAAATACAGTAAGCTATGAACGAACGAAGCCGCGCGCGGCATAAATACAATGTGATGATAGAACGAAGGGGTGATGATATGAAGATTCTTCAAAGCTGAGAATACTTCCCCACTCTAAGAGGTAACCGTGCACCGTGTTCGAACTGGTCATAAACATAGGGCCGCGTGAGGACTGCATTGAACTTTTGGATGTCCGCAGCAGGCTCAAAAACGAAGTGAGGAAGAAGTGTCGCTATGAAAATCTTGGTCTCAAGGATAGAAAATTTCCATCCAGGGCAGGCATGGGGACCGAAGGAGAAAGACATCAAATTGGCAATCCCGGGGTGTGCAGGGGCATGAGCGGAGAGCGGTCGTGAAAACCAACGGTCGGGACTGTGTTCCACTCTGAAGTCAGCGACGATGGTCAGGGGTAAAACACGGGCAAACATACTTGAATGATCTAGCATCTGGGCCCCAGATGTCTTCACTGAAGTTCAACGCTTCGATTGGGACGTGCACGTAAGAACCTTTGCGTATTCGAAGAGTGTCTCCCTCTCGGATCACGGTACCGTCCGTAAGGAGAATCGGAGAAGAAACAGGAATATCGTCGTCACAAGTAGCGACACGCATGGTCCCGTGAACAGGTGGGCATAAACGAAGTGTTTCACGGATAACAGCGTCCAGATAGGGAAGCGCATCAATGGCTGTTGCATGAATTTCTGCCGAGTATGAGGTCGTATTGGATGAACATGCGGACAAGGAGAGAACCTCCTCTCGAAGGCGTATCTGGACATCAGGATTCATGGAAAGAAGGTGGGTGCACCATGCCATTGCGAGTGCTGTTGAGTCCGATCCTGCAAAAAGGAAGGTGGAGAGTTGATCCAGAAGGTCAGCGTCTGATATGCGCTTGGATGGATCTGTTGATAGATTTGACTTGACTATGAAATCCATGGTCAACACTTCCCCTCACTGCACGAGAATTGCACATACTGAGAAGGCTCAGGATATCCTTGTCCTTGATATCCTTTTCGGATAAATTCGCTGCCAGGATCGCGGTTTTCTTGCTCTGGATAAGTTCCTTTCCAGCTTGATGAACAATGGTCCTATTTTCATTCAGGATATGGGATCCTTCGTCGGGCCAAAGTCTCTCTAATATTGGGAAAAATAGCTGGATCAGCCCCTTCACTCCACGATTTTTTTCTGCGACTTTGAACATATTGCGATATGCCACGTAGACACTCTCAGACTCGTGTTGCAGAGACTGGAAATGATAGTCGAATCCAGCAAGGCCGATGACGTCGAAAGTTGCACGGGAAAACCAGTGGGCGACATCGAGTACAGTGTTGGCCATATGTACAGAGGGGGCAAATGGCGGGGCCGGGAGGGGAGGTAGGCTATCAACATCAACAGATGTCGATGTTTCTGTCAAGAGTTCCCAACGGTCACGGAGTTCCTCAGCCTTTTGGAAGAAAATCGGTGTCATAGCCTTGACGGATTGTGTTGAGAACGCTGGGGCGATCAACTTTCTCTGGAAGAAATATACTGGGTCAGGGGCGGGTCAAATGTTTGGTTGGAAATATATACCAGAGCTTGATGCTCTTCGCCCTCCATGGCAAAAACACCTGTTGAATGGACGAATTTAGCGCTATTGCGAACGACTAGATGCAATCTGACCTCGTCCAAAAAGGCTTGTAAGAAGGCGACGAGTCTGCCATGGTTTCTCGTAGATAGGGGAGTTGAGGACGTGTGATATCACTCTGAAATCAACCGAGAACAGACGGTAATCATGCTACAAGATGAGGATGGAATCAACTACAAGTTCCCTCCGTGAACCATCCACTCAAACTCACTTTGCCAAACCCATGGAACCGGAATGTCTTCCCGTATGCTCTTACCCAACTGTCGTGCGTCTCGATAGAGCACGAAGGACTGTGAAGGTATCTGGTAAGACGTCCCAAAAACTCGAAGCGACCGTATGAGGCTTACTCCATTAATTCCCTAAAATGATTTTGGAAAAACGAAGCCTTGGGTCCTTGCAGATTCTTGAATGGATCAGAGAGCGGAGCAATAACTATCATATTGATCAACCACGCTACTCCTCTTGCTAGCAAAAGCAAGACAGCGGCGGCACAAACTCTCAAGGTACTGCAGGCAACCCAGATGGTGACCGACCACGGGGAGTTTGACATCTTGGAGCAAGCGACGGCGACGTCAAGACAAGGAGAACCTGCGACGGCAGTCTTGATGAACCCCCACGTTGTGGAGAAGAACAAAGCGATCAGGGTTTTCCATGGACATCCCTTAAGTTGTTGCCAGAAGTGGGTCCACGCAAATACGGCAAGTACAAACGAACACCTGTTTATGGTTAGGTGGGATGTCAACCATGTCATATTGTGCCGTAACATACTCATCTCGAGAAATTTTGCTACTTATAAGTAGCTTGGATTGTCTGGACAGGGGAACACACAATGAATGTCGTGGATTCGCCTATTTTCTAGATTTTGAGGACTGCGAGAAATATGCCGCCGCACGAGGACCAGCAACAAAGCATCGCCCGATCGGGCAAGCGTTGTGAGTTCGCATTTGACGACGACCGGAGGGAATTCGTCCACCCTCTCCATCTCAAATCTCGCTCGAGTGATGATTATGGAATTGCATGCAACAGTGCATCAAGGGCGAGTGCAAAGACCTGCAACATATGTAAGACCCAAACGAGCGTTCCAACACCATACAGCCCATACGAATGGAATAGACATGAAAGGCCGATCAGAGTCGACATCTAAAAATGAGTAGAGCATAGCACAAGGTTCGTACAACTTCCATCCTTCTCACCATTCTTCCACATCCACCCACTCTTCATCGTTGATATGTAACCATGGGTGGTCAACCATATCCCGCGCTTCCTTGCGCTCTCGCTGATCGACTGTAAGCATGGGTCCGAGGAATGCACAGAGATCCGTGGCAGTAGAACCAGAAAGCAGATATTTATCCACCATCACCCGGTAGAGTGGCCACGGCTTGAGAGTCTTGATGTACCGCAATGCACCTGGGACACATGAACAAGTAGCCCGGCGGCGAACTAAGAGAACTTACCGGTGTGGTCGAAAAGCTCTCGACTATACCTGCCGCCCATCTTTGCGTCAAGAGGGAAATCACCCATCAGTTCGATAATCTGGGCCATGTGATCGTCGTCCTTGGTGAACAGCTCGCCCTGTCCATGTGGGTCGAAAAGGTATTCGGCAGTTAACAACTCAAAGATCACGCATGCCAAGCTCCATATGTCGGCGCGGGTTCCCCAATCACGTCGGCCGAGAATAGCTTCGGGAGCACGATATTGGCGCGTCTGGATATCTTCAGTGTAGTGCTGCTTTGAGGGAGTTGCGTTGCCTAGGTCAGCGATCTTGATCGAGATAGGGGTATATCCAAGAGGGCTGGGGGGAGGTTGAGGGGTTGGACAAGCAGTAGAAGAGGACGTAGATGAGTCGCCCGGAGTGGAAGGACTCGTCCGGCGTGGCGCGGTCCGAGAGAGTAACGATGGACCAATAGGACCGTGGGGAATATCACCCGGAGGATGCGATTGGATGAGGGGCGAAGAGGGCGAAGGCGGTTCCGCAATTTGCGAACTGTGGTTCTCCTTCCGACCTGGGAGAAGGTCAGAGAGTGTGATAGAGGCCATCTTGGACAACGCAGGGATTTCTGCGCTCTCTAGCGAAGTTGGAGGCGTGCTGATGAAACTACGGGTGCCCGCATGCATTGAAAAGGAAGAGGCAGCTGATGACGTAGATGGACTTCCAGGGGACATCAAGTGTTGATTGAGCGAAGCAGAGGTGGATGCTGACAAAATGGGATGACTTGTCGACTGCGTGAGTAAGGTGAAAGGAGGAGTCGCATTCAAAGGGGTCGTAGACGACAAGAAATGGCTACGCAGACTCGCACTACTGGCGCTGCCGCATCTGGGAGACGAGGGGCTTGACAGTGGTTGGGAGTCGAATATCTCAACGTGACGTTCACGGGCGGGGGTTCGACGAGTCGGAATGGTCATACCCAAGCGGGATTTCGTGGGCTGCGGTACGCCGACTTGACGTGAACGGGGAGAAGGGGATCCAGAAAGTTCTGCTAGAATATGGGTTTCGACATCGGGGATAGAGATCACTGGAAAGGGGAGGTCAGAGGGTGCAAACGAGTACATTGAGACCGCGTACGAATGTTTTCAGGCTTTATGTCGGTGTGTACAAGGTCACACTCTTCATGGAGGTACTGGAGGCCGAGAAGGATCTGCTTGGCCATGAGCTTGACAAGAGGTTGAGGGACACCCTTTTTCTTGTTGCGCTCAACGAGAGCGAGCAGATTCTCTCCAAGAGGTTCGAAGACGATACAGATGTGATTCTCTGGACCTGGATGGGTGAACGAGTCGAGGAAGGATACAATGTGTGCACGACCCAGATGAAGGGGATTCGCTTCCGATACCCTCGTGAGAAGCTTTATCTCGTCGCGGGCAGTGTCTGCATAGCGGGAGGCAGACTTGACTACTTTGAGAGCAGAGTAGCAAGATTGGCTGGAGAGAATGAGAGAGAGAGAGAAGAAAGGAGGGATGACGTACAGAGTATCTTGGACGAGCCAGACTGTCGAAAAATGGCCCCAGCTGTGAATATGTGAGGGAGATTGAAAAGGAAATAAAGAAGATGAGAAGATACCCGAGTTTTCTGAGGACGAGATAGCGACCGTCTCTGAATTGGTCGTTTATCTTGACCGGGAGATAACCCCCTGCGTTGTAGTCTGCTGGAGACTCTTCCTCCTTCGAAACATTGTCTTGGACGGGGACGATCTTTGGTCCTGATGAAGTAAGTACGTACTGATATTTAGCGCATGGCTCCTTTGGCGCCATACACCGCGATGAGGACGAAGCAGAGCAAAGCTTTGACCTGGCTTGACGGACGGACTCGGACTGAGGGCGTCGGGTATCCGAACAAGCTGTCCCGGCAAAACCGGAGCCGGACTGAACCGTGATCTTGGAGGGATTGATTTCCAAAAACGGAAGGTGGAGATCCGATCTCCATAAGACCTATATGGCCACTACTTGGCCCTGGGGCTACTAGCAGCACTCTTTGAACTCTTCCACCAAGATATGGCCCTAAATGTCTCAAAGAACTTCATTGGCGCGGTCAAAGATCACTGGAGAATGTTCAGGTATGTACAATCGACGAGTAGCCACCTCACGCCCACTCACTATCATCTACCTCTCCTCAGTGACCGTCCCGATGACTATACCATCGGTTCACCTATAGGCTTCGGCGCTTCGTCCGTTGTTTACGCTGCAGTATACAGACCTCCCCCTCCTGAGCCGTCCCACCCGTATCCATGTGCTCTCAAAGTCCTAGATCTGGACGCACTTCCTCCCCACTCGCTCTCTCTGCTCCAGGGCGAGACACAGCTCATGTCTCTCTCAAAACATCCAAACGTGCTCCGTGTACGTGGCAGTTGGATTGCTGGCCACCACCTCAATATTGCTTTACGCCTCATGAACAAGGGCAGTGCAGCAGACGTCATGCGCTATGCCTGGCCCGGTGGCATGGAGGAGGAAGTTGTCAAATGCATCCTCAAGCAAGCGCTAGATGGTCTCAAGTCAGCGCTTCTTCCTCACCAACGTGCAACTTCTTACTCGCTCACCTTTGTCTTTCAGTTACCTCCATATCAACGGTTTCATTCACCGTGACGTAAAGGCAGCTAACCTGCTTATCGATGACGATGGCAATGTCCTTGTCGGTGACCTTGGCGTCGCCGCTCCACTCATGGACGATAGCGAAGTGCCCCTCATCCACCCCAAGAGCCCTCCCATCTCAAACCTGAAATTCGATGGTTTCCCCCCCAAAAAAGTCTCAAACAGCACCCCTCCTTCCCGCCCCCAGACTGGCAGGCGAAAATCATTCGTTGGTACTGTGCGTATTTGTGCCTTCCCAAACAAGTATTCCATTCATCACCTGCATTAACTATTATAGCCATGTTGGATGGCCCCTGAACTCATTCAGGGAAAGCGGTACGATGCCAAGGCTGATATCTGGTCATTTGGTATCACTGCCATCGAGCTCACGCAAGGTCGACCACCACGGTCGCGCGAAAGTGCACACGCTGTCCTTGTTCAAACGTATGTCACACCACTGTGTAATCTGCAGTGTTGTATACCTAACAACCCTCCCCCTAGTGTGCAGGGCAAGGCCCCCAGTCTGGAGTGTGAAAGAGGGGTGCATCGCTACTCACGTGCGTTTAAAGAGATGGTTGACGCCTGTCTTGCCAAAGATCCTTCAAAACGGTATACACTCTTAATATCACTGACTTAAGTTGCTCATGTGCAATCGACATAGACCATCCGCCGCCGAACTTTTGCAGACACCGTTCTTCAAGAGCGCAAAAAAGAAGTCTTATCTTGTCGGGACGATCCTAGACGGGCTCCCCCCATTGACAATGCGTCAAGAACGCGTTCGCCATCAGGAGAGTCTCTTGAGCCAACGTACCGTGGATTCCTGGGATTTCGGTTCGCCAGCAGGTTCATGCGCACCATCCCTCGTCGGATCTAACCACAAGAAGATTTTGAAACCAACGACATTCCCTCTGGAGCCCGAACACCGCGACGAATGTCCCGCGGCTGAATTTTGTGACTTCGATGACGCGAAACCTTCGCGTTCGCCTCCTGCTCACACTTCTCCCGACCCGGAAAGGGTCGACCTCCTTTTCGTCAGCTCGCCTCTTCTGCCTGTGCCAGCTTCACCGAGCAATTCCTCCGAGTCTTTGTCCTCTCCAGGATCTCCGCCCCAACAGAAGATAGAACCTAGCGCTGCCACCAGTCCGCCAGACTCGGTTGTGTCACGACCCCCACCCACATCTACAATTCCGGTCCCTCTTCGCAATTCTGCTTCGGCCCGCCGACCATCGTCTTCCTCTTCAGCCGTGGTACCCAGTTCATCGTCACCCCCATCGTCAGAGAGCTTTTGGAACAGGCTTACGCGCAGACCTTCACGGATTGCGCTGGCTGATGAGGAGTCCCCCAGGCCCGATAAGGGCAACACCATCACCCGTTTCTTAGGCCGGCGTCGCTCTTCTACACTGGCCCAGCGCCCAATTCTTACCGCCTCATAAATGATATCTTTCGGAGATGTGCTGCGAATCTATCTTGACCTTGACTTTTGTCGTGGTCCTGTAAATACTGTACCAGCTGTATGTGCTGACCTGTTGCTTTCTCACCCCGTAGGTAGTCGCTGACCTTGTAATTATTGTACCTTTGACGTCGAAGGCACAGCTTCAAGCAAGACCTCTAATTGAATCTATCCGCGCATTACATGGACTGTAATAAAATAGAGCCAGTCGGCCTTTATCCAATGACGAGCTTGCCCTCTGCGTCGTTGAATTCATAAGGAGGAATCTCTAAGTTGAGCTAATAGAAGCTTCAATAACGGAATACTCGAAACCAAAAATAGTTGTCTTACCGGAGCGGGTCCTTTGCGAGCGCGACCAGCTTTTGAACAAAGGCATCAGTCTGCGTTTATAGCATATATGAATGCACGGTGACTTACAGATATCATAATGTGAACCATGGCAAGGGCAGAACCAACCTCCGAAATCACCCGCCTCACCGATGGGCACACAACCCAGATGTGTGCAAACACCGAGCATGACCAACCACTCGGGCTTCTTCGTCCGGTTCTCGTCGCTCTCGGGGTCCCTGAACGTCTTCCAGTTGGTGGATCTGGCTTCTTGGATCTCGTCGGCGGTGCGGTGACGGATGAAGACGGGCTTTCCGCGCCATTTGATGATCACGTTTTTTCCCTCTGGGATAGCAGCAAGCTCGACCTCGGTCTTTGCGAGGGCAAGAACGTCGGCCGAAGCAGCCATCGTTTCGAGGAAGCCAGTGATAGTGGACTTGGCGACAGAGGCAGAAAGGACACCGAGAGAGCCGACCATGAAGTACGACATGGCACGGTTGGCGTCATCTGACTTGGGACGATAGGCAGAGAAATCTGGGACCTGTGGGGCATCCTTCTTGACGGCGGAGGTGTGGAGGAGACGAGGCTGGTAGAAAGACGTCGTGGGTGCAGCTACCGACGCGTTTTTTTACAGTTGGTGTTAGCATGCGGATGATGTGCGTTCAAGATGTGCTCACAGATGTAGGTCTTAGAAACAAGGCCAGAAGAGGTGGTCTTCACGCTGCCAGAAAAGCGGCTTGGGGCATCTGAACGAGCGACAGGACCATGGCCATGGTTATGCCCGTCCGAAGGTGCGCGAGCGGCGAGGCTAAGACGCGGTGCGCTGGGGACGCCGCTGGGGAGGGAGCGGACAGTCGGAGGGAGGTTGACTGCTTTTCTGACCGATTGGAGTGAGGCCATGAAGTCTCTCTACCAGAGATTGATAGGTGGGTAGTTACACTTGCAATTTCTTGTCGAGGCGGAGTTGCTCAACTTTCTTCAACCCCCCGCGTATTTCCGAGCCGTCCCGGTCACAGCCACAACTAACACTGAATCAGTGATACATATAATACTAAAGTATGTACTACGTCTGTGCTAAATACAACTCTTGCAGTTAGGTCCCCTCGGTTTGAGGATGCAATCCAGCCCACTCGTCCATCCCTGGTACCTTGTACCCAAACCAACTATCCCCCCAACTTTCGCTCATGAAGAAGAATACAATCTTCATTATCCATTTTCTGATAAAGTGTCTGACTGCACTTTGCCCCTTCTTCTGGCTCCCGCGGCGGTTTGCCTCGTCCACTATTTCATTGACCCGCGGCTGTCTATCCTTCTGGAAGGACGCCAGCAGGGATGTCCAGTCCGGGTTCTCCTCTGCCATGGCACTCCGGATACACTGCCGCAGAAGGTAGGCAAGATGACCAGCGTCCTCGAAAGCTTGAGATGCCCTTTGTCCAGAGTGAGGAGGCATAGCTACGATGTTGATGTGAACTGGCAGCCCCCTCCATACAGAAACTTCTACGTACCATGAGCAGCGTCACCGATGAGTACCGTACGCTTGCTGTGCCAGCGTGCGAGTTTCTCTACTTCGAAAACAGGCCAGACAAAAAAGGGTTCATCGGACGCCTCAGCAGACGCGATCAGCTGTGGAACTGGGAATGCCCATTCCGAGTATCGTTCCTGCACCTGCGGAGGGTTTTCTACCGGTGAGCTGCAAAAGTAAATAGACGCGCTTACCTCGCGCAAAGCCTCTTCCTTAGGAATTTTCCATTCCTCTCGGGTTCTGTCAGGGGCCTCGTGCGTGGTCCACCTGTCATGCGTACAAATCTCGAACATGCACACTGAGACAAGTGAAAAACTTACCATCCGACTTTTTTACATTCCTTGTCAAACAAACACATGCCCACAAAGCCCTGACGTCCGTGAATCATGACACAGGGCTGCTCCTTGGTGACAACCCCGGTGAAACCAGGAACGCTGTCGATACTAACGATGGAGCCAATGCCGACCAGGCCGCTGTACCGTGGCTTGGGTGCGGAACACCCGAGAGATTTGTACATGCTTTGGACGAGGTCAGAATAGAGACTACGCGGAACAGCGGCAAACAGTTACCTTGGTCGGACTGTGCTCCAGATACCGTCTGCTCCGATGAGGAGGTCGACCTTCTTCTCTTGGGGCGAACCGTTCTGATCCCAACGTACGAGCACACCATCATTGAATTCTTGTATGGACTGGACTTGAGCGTTCCACTTGATGTCAATACCATATTTCTCCACTTCGTCCAGTAAGACTTCGTGGATGTCCCAACGCAGGACAATAGTAGATGCAAACCCATAGCGCTCAGCTGAACCTTGGGGTACCTTGCCGACGAGTCCACCAGCGGAATCATTGATAGTTATCCAAGGGACTTGGATACCACTATTCCGCTGGAGCAGTGTCTGAGCCAGGCCAAGTCCGTTCAATACATGCATCCCGTTTGGGCCCAGCATCAAGAATCCGCCCTCGGTAGAGGTTGGACGACTGGGGCGGCCCTCAAGGATTGTGGTGTTGATGCCCAGGCGTGACAAGAACAGTGCAACGGCTGCCTAGTAGTTGCGTTATGGTAGTTAGTCTGAGTTACACAAAGCTGTCGACTAGTAAAAGAAAGACATGCCCCTGAGATGCCACCTCCAGCCACAATGATTTCAAGTTTTTTGTCGTGCATTTACGCAGATGATCAACGGGAATGTGACCAACGGGGATCTTGAGGCGTAGTCATCCAGAAGTTTGGCAAATATATGTATCAATTGGTTTTGTTCTGCGACTCGCTGCCGGTTGGACGCGTTTGCGGCGAAGGAACATCGTCCACTTGCCTGGGAACTACGTCAAGACTCGAGTGCACGGCAGCTGCGGGAGGCAAGTGTGATGCCGATCGGTGACGTCGTAACTCGTGTGTCGGCGTGTTTGTTTTCACACACTGTGTGGTCTGAATCATTGAATCAATTTCTGTAACTATGGGGCCCATCCGCGCGGAGGCACCAAATCTACTCTATTCCACCCGCTGTTTAAATACGCATGTGTTGTTCTAGACACGAGAATACGCGTTGCTTGGGGTATTTCGGTGCTACGGAAAATCCTTGTTGCTTCGCCCATCTTCTGACGACATTGGGATCTAACGTTCATTAATACGATATCCCTTTCAAGCATAGACTGCATAACTCACAATCTGTGATCATCCCATCTATGCCCATTTTCACTATCTCCTCTACCCTATCCAGACCATTCAGCTGCAAAGAGTAAGTCAGAGTTTTAGGTGACAACCCAACTTCGTAGAAACTCACGGTCCATGGCTTAACGGCAAGCCCGAGGGCGTGAGCCTCCCGCACCAGGGCTGGTGTGGTTATGTAAGGCTCTTGGGAATCAATAAATGGAGGTAAGAATGTCGTTCCCGAGGGAGACAGGATATCTGCCTTGATAGCGTGCGCGGCTTGAGCCATCTGTTCACCAAGAGAAGGCCCAGGGAAGCTATCAAGGCGCAAACCGCCGAGCCACGGGGTGGTGGTGTTGTCTGCTGTGAAAGCAGTGTCCCTGTTCCCGGTCAGCGTGATGAGTGGAAGAAAGGCTCGCGGATGCGTACTCATCGATGAGCGCTGACGTCGTGATTAAAGGATCAAGTTCCTGTCAGATCACGTTGTTAATAGTGTGCCAGATTATATCCTGGACATAATGCCACCTTCATAGCGATTAGAGTTCTCCAGTCAAAACTTTGGTACTGGGCCAGTTCTCAGGAGAAGGTTCATTTGGTCAATGATGCGACTCACTGTTATAGATCTATAATATGGACTAGCAGCGAAGATAACGTGTTGCTTCTGTACAAAATCTTGGACTCCCCAAGTGCGATTAGGGTGCTGAGGATTGATCTTTGATTCTATATTCCACAGTATCGCATGCGAGGGATCCGTGCACTCCACAAAATCAAACACCTCCTGAAGAGTGGGTATCCGAGCTCCGGGGTAAAG
>JBBPRJ010000022.1:0-26931 GCA_038092975.1 Chalciporus piperatoides | reverse complement strand
CCGTGCTCGCAACAGGATTCTCCCTATGTCAGCACAAGCGATACACCCCCTCGAAGATGGTCGACTGGAGCCACTCGCCATCGCCCGGTCCCCTCCTCCGTGGAGCATTCTGGAGTCCTACGACCACCATAGTTCCTCCTCGAAGGCTCGATCTGATCGTTCACGAAAGACGCAGCCAGCATTTGGATGGACAGCTCGGTCCCTTGACGAGCCCCTCAAAGTAGATCGTGCTAGACTACACAAGCGGAATTCCACCGCAGTTGCCGACATGGTCAACAAGCTTACCGCCAAACGACCCAAGGTCGAAAGCGAGTTTGCGCGAGTCAAGGCGCAGGAACGCCTGCCCGTCAAACCTCGTAATCCGTTCACGAAGAGCGTTAAATCGGTGTTTGCGGAGAGCACGGCGAGTCTATCTGACCAATCTCCGTGCTCAGCGCAAGGGTCATCGGTAGAGGCAGGGCCAGACGTGCTCCCAACCAAAGGTCAGGAGGACAACAGCCTCACCAAGCCACTGAAACCGATAACCACACTCAAACCGCCGATACTTCCCAAGGAGTTGTTGGTCCCTCCGCCCAAGGCCGAACTCAGACAGACACGACTAGCCTTTACTCGAGATGGGAGTTGACACAGAGCAACATGGGGAGATAACCACAGGCGGAATGCAGAACACCGAGTGCAGAACAACGCGGATAAATGAGCAATAAGCTATCAAGGAGACTTAGGCTCTGGAGTCCGTAGTATATCCGCGAGACATGGTTACGATGAATCCTGTGTAACTTGGCCCACCTGCAATTGTTGTTCCGTTCCCTTTGCCCGCTCATAAGGGTTCACGTGACTGAAATCTGACTTACGATTATGAGTTGGGAGTGTACGCAAGGGTCGACGATGGACTACTTCTCCAAGTTCTTGAGAGCAAGCAGTCAGCCGTCTCCCAAGCCGGCGCACGACCATGCAGGAGAATTCAACAGATCGTGGAATCTGATCAAGGTTGGCTTACTGTGACCCTTGTGTACCCCCATTCACGCAACCAACTGGGTAGACTACCCTCGAACATCCAGATGAGCGCCAACTTATGAAGGGGATCAAGTCGACAGAAGTACCAGCCCACCTCCAGTCGATGGTAGATGCACTTGTCTGGGAGTCCTCACGAACGGAGGAAGGGTGCGTCTATTCCTTGTCTCACGTTTGCTTTCCCACTAACTCACTCTCAAAGCGGTACTGGCGCATGTCTAGAGTATCTTTTAAAGAACGGTCAGGCCTCGTAGCATGAATCGCGAAGGGAGAATTGTTGACTTTCGTGCGCGTAGATGTATTGGGAACCCTCGTTCGACTCAGTGAACCCGATCGACCCTCGGGAATACAAGCTGAGGTTCTTCGTGCCATCCAAAACATGGTCGTCCTCATGGACGAACAATTCCTCGTCCATTCAGCCGTACACAGAGCTGTTCTCAGGCTTCTCCGGAATTGCGTCGGGGATGACATTCAAGAACAGCTGGACGGTCGCAACAGAGTTATGGGAGCTGCCAAGAATGCTGTGCGGAGCCAACCTTCTGAATATGAGCTAGATCGTGAGTAGTATCTCCACGAGGGAATCGGGAGCTGATACTGTGCAAAGTGGTCAACCTGCTCTGCATTCTCTGCAGCCGTATCCGCACATACCGGGAACTACTCATGATCTTCTTTCACGATAAACACTGGTACCGTTCGGAACCCCTGTTTTCAGTCGAGGAAGAGGACGAAGCGGAGGACGACGAAGTAGATGACGAGGAGAATTCTGGCGATAATTCCCGACGGCTCCCTTCCCCTACCCCATCGCAGGCGACCATAACCTCCGCCGCACGAAAACCAGAGTACGAATTCCTCCTCTTCAACTACCTTCTTCGTTTCGTCCATCGAGAAGGTCAGATCGGAGACTTTGCCCGAGCTGGACTTCTTTTCTTGATGGATGTGGCCATGTCCCCCGGAGATTCTGCTCACCGACGAGGGGGGTCAGGGTCTTCCTTGGAACGGACGGCTGCAGATCCAATCACGGATGCTGCTCTTGCTCTCGCAGAGTACATCGTGGACGGTGACTTCTCCGATGTCCTGGGGGCTGGTTTGGGGGCTGTATATTCGTTGCTGCCCTCCAAGCTTGAAGTGCGGTCCCCGGTGACTCCGGATACCAGGCACGCCGGCATGGTTCTTGGTAGCACCGGTCCCGCGAGTGAGCAGGAGAAGGAAAACGCTGAAGCTCTTTTGGAAAAGAATCGCGCCATCGGTCTCGAGGAGTCTACCAATCCTGATTTCAAAGCGCGCTTAGATCACTTCCTCAAGCTTCTCGAGTTCTTGCAAGATATCACCCGTCGAAACAGCATTCGCGGTTCCTCAGACAGCTCTCTTGACGCATCAGGCCTCATGGGCGCTTCCATCGTCCAGTCTATCCTTGATGCTATGCGCAGGATATTTCTTGAGAACGTGTTATACCCTTCTATCCTCGAGTGCTCCGATCTAGACGGCAGCGCCGTTGCTGTCATGTCCTACATTGATATCATGATACGAACCCTTGAAAACGGCCAACTATCAACCCTTCTGGTCGAATTTCTTATGAGCGAAGACAGTGAAGACGTTGGTAAACCGCGTCAGCGGCTGTACGGAATGCGAAACCTCAGTGACAATGCCCCTCCCAAGTCTCGCTCTAGCGGCCCCGCGGACCAGGTACCGAAGATCCATCGCCGCAAGAGCAGTGCGATGTTATTGCTGGAACTGGAAGCCCCGGACTCGAGGCGACAATCGGAATACTTCACCACGGTGGCCCGGTTCACGCTGAAGGATCTTCTTCTCTCGAATCTTCGTTCACAGAACCAGCCAACTGTGACAGCGGCTCTCCAGCTCTTCCAAACAATGCTCACACAGCGGTGTTGTATTTGTACGGATGGACTCGTCCTGGTCATTCCCGATGCAGGCGCAACGAGCTACCCGGAACCTGCTATCATCACGCCATTACCCTCTCAGGCTTCGGCAGACGGTAGTGACGAGGAAGAATTCGTTTATCCTGGAGCAGAGGTCGAATCGCAACGATCTTCAGCACCTCGTTTATCCTCCCTCCCGACATACCTGCAGCCAGAGACGACATTTTCCACGCATGAACGCGAAATGGGATTCTACCTTGCTCTCGTGTCACGCATCGATCCATCACACAATGATGACATTTTTAGCACGGGATATGACCATTACCTACGGGACGCCCTTAACTCTATCCATAACCATTCTTGTTTCCACATCACCCCCGATGAAGACCTCGAGTCACGGTCCAAACAAAGACACCGACTCAACGTCAACGATCCGATCCTCACTCTCGTCCTAGAATCACTCCGCAAATTCTTTTCCAACTCACCCAAGATGAATATTTCTCTGACGGGTGTATTGGCAGAATTGGCTCTTTGTCCCAATCGGTCTATGGCGGGGTGGCTCACGTGTGCCGTGAGCGATTCGTCGCAACCGAAGGCCTTCTCGGATCATGTTGGATTGGAAGACATGAGAGATGATCGTTCCATCGATTTTGATGTGGACGAGAAACTCGTTACGGAAACCAACACCCTCCCCGCGACTCGACTAGACGAGAACTCTCGTCCGATCGTGCACACCATCTTCCAGGGTCTCGTGGGGCAACTTGAGCGGTACCGGCAGCTCGTGGACAACTTTGACAAGTACCTCCTCGAGCGCCGACAAGGCTTGTTGTTCTCGGAGAATCTGACGGATGCGCTCACACTCGTTCTCGAGCCTGCAGTTGACATGGGCCTCTTGAAAGCACCTCACACCTCCTCCACCTCCTCCACCAATTCTGCGGAGACGACTCCCCAACGTCCCAAGTCGAAGCCAAAGTCCTCGTCGTCGTTGGTTTCATTCCTTACGCCGAGGAAGAACAAGGCGAAAACGCAAGCACCGCCGGAACCTCAGTCACCACCCCGAGATGGCAGCAAGGTCGTCGTCACATCGAGTCCTTTTGCACCTCATTATCAACAGACCCGAGACATCGTCGTCGAGCCGTTCGTCGCGCCCCTTCCATTATCTAACCTATGGACACCTTCTCAAACGTCCAATTGGGGAGGTGATGAGGATGACGTGTTCTCAACTGGGAATCAATGGGGAGGAAGCGAGAGGGTTAAGAACACTGAGACTCCGAAGGACCAGGAGGGGAAGCTGACAGCACATGTTACCTTGTCGCATTTGCTGGACAACGTGGTTGTCCTGGAGGAGTCTATCAAGGAGTTGGTTGCGATCATCCAGGCGCGCAGGAGTTTGGGGATCGATTCTGTGAGATACGTGTAGATCATACATAGACGCCAGGGGTATTGTACGATATACACAGGAATATACAGCCACTAATTGTCGGGAATTGATAGCGATGAAATACAAAAGAACAACACATGCGTAGTCACAGCAAGAATCGAATAAGGGGCCTGAGGCACCTGAGGTAGTGGTAGTGGGGTCACTTTGCCTTCTTCGTTGTTCCCCTCTTCCCCTTCTCTGCAGTGGTGGATTTGGAAGACCTTGCCTTCCCTGACGTGAGTTTGGACTGTATGCGTGCAAATTCTTCTTCGTCGATATCGGGAGCGGCTGAACGGGGCTTCTTATGGGGTGACTCTAGTTCCCCAGAATCCTCTGGTTCGGTAGCCTTTTTCCGCTTCCTGCCCCTGCCGGACTTCTTCGACGGTTCTTCCTCTTCCATATCCATGTATTTTGCAGCGAGATTGTCTAAGAAACCATTTCTAGCCTTTTGTCTCTGTAGAATGAGCGCTTGCAGGGCCGAGACGTCTTCATCATCACCGTCGTCTTTCTTTTCGTTGGCCTTTCCTTTCCCCTTGCGTGCTCCGACTTTGCCTGAACCGTAGAACTCGTCCCAAACACCAAGGTCTTTGGCGAGTTCCTCTGCCTCCTTTGCCTCTTTGGCGGCTTGCTTGTTGCGGACGAGTTTGGCTTTCTCGTCCTTTGAGGTAGATTGCCAGAGGGGTAGGTCGGGTAGGTCGCCTTGTGCGATGAGTTTGGAGATCGTCCGAATGAACCGGGGTTCGTCGTCGGTGGTTGAATGTGGGATGTGTTTCATGATTTCTCCGAGAGACCCCTGTGTTTCGTGGTATGCCGCTTTGAGATCCTCGATCTCTTCTGCAGAGCCTAGGGGGAGAAAAATGAGAAAGAGCGAGGGAGGGAAAGAATCTAGTATCCAACCCTGGTACTCCTTCTTCATTTCGTCGAGTCTGCCACGCGTAACACGGTCGAAGAGGTCCTCAAAGTACGCTTCCCATCCACCCTCCTCATCAGCATCCAAGAGACCCTCTCCCGTCGTACCCGTCCTATCATACATTTTCCTCCGCTTCTCGTCGCCAAGGACTGCATACGCGAAACCTATTTGTTGGAAGCGCTTCAACGCGTCTGTGCGTTCGCGTTCTGATGAGTGAGTGTGTTTGTCTGGGTGAGATAAAAGGGCTAGTTTTCTGTAAGCCTTGCGTACGTCTTCTTGGGACGCGTCTGATGTGAGAGTGAGGACGGCATAGAGGTCGACGTTCTCTTCGCCGGGGAAGAACTGTCCCATCGACTCGTCCTCCATGATGATGATGACAGTACGCGACTCGATGTGACTGGTTACACTGTCACACCACACGTGTTTCGAGCTCAGCGCTCAGCGACGACGCAGCAACACCGCGACGGCCCCGACAGTTCCCCCGCCCGACGCCGTACTTCCCCCAACGTCTCCGCCTCCGACATCGTCGAGCACGCTGAGCGGGGGTCATCGACATCGTTGATTTAGTAGATACGGTTGTTCAACATAAATCTGACCGTCTCCAGGTCGAACAAAAAAAGATACAATATTGGTCTCGATTTATCCGTAACCGCTCACGGCAAAGTTCTCTTTCTGTTCTCAGCAACTCTTACTGTATTGTCTCGCACAGCGTCTCTCACGAGGTGCCCAAATGGAATCGCAACGAGGCCAGAGATACCATCAGTCTTCTCAACAGCGGCTTGTTTTTCCCGCTCACCACCCCTCCATCCCATGGTAACTTCTTGTATAGCTTTTGTCTCATCTATTCCATCCAAGCGCTCGTCAAAGAGTCTTAAGCACCATGGCATAGCCCAGAAAACCACCATCACCACACACACACACACACACACACACGATATCCCCCTTCACTATGCACCCATTCTATCGTCCTGGCCCGCCTCCACCCGTCCCTCCACAATCTATTTATCCCCCTCGTACATATGTGAGTATGTCGAGGATTGTCTGCGACGCATTTACTGAATCGACGTCATCATCATCAGGTCCAACCGCAACATGTGCATCCCCCTCCCACATACTATGTAAGTGTAGCAGGGACTGTCAGCGACACACTCAGTGAATTGACATTATGATCAGGGCCAACCGCAATACATGCATCCCGCCCCCACACATGTAAGTGTAGCAAGGACTGTCAGCGATGCACTCAGTGAACCGACACCAGGCAATGCCTCATCATCCAACTGTGATATCCAATTCCTCATGTTCGTCCTATTCTCATCCTCTGCTATGCGACTTGATTATCCTTCCAGCGAACTCTTTCGATGCAACGATCGAGCGAGGGTATGCTCAGGGCGACCTCAAGCTCCAGTATGCCATCTCTACATCCCTCTTTTTGAACGACAAGGGAAGGAAAGGTTGCGCTGATTCTGTCAAGCACCTTCACATCCATAGGGTGAGAATTTCTGTGTTTGACGCTCGCACCATCTGACAACACGGCAAGAATCTTTATATGCATACATATGAACACTTGTCCAGTTGCAGAAACAACACGTGTGTTGCTTTCCCTGCCGAACGAACATGCCTAGGTACTCACACAAGGAGCTAGGAGCATGAAACAACTGGAGCAATACATGAAGACCTGGGGAACCTGGGGTAGCATTGGACAGCTCACCCACTATCAGACGATAAAAGACACACTCTTTCATTTCCTGGAGAACGTAATAAATCCTTCCCTCACACACATCTGCAGAACTGACGCTGTCATTAGGGCCAATGCATGTATCACAGACTCCTCCCTGCCCGTTTTGTGATCGATGCAGATTACAATGACCTTCTTTATTACCTTCTGTACTGCGGAAGAGAGCAGGAGGTAGAGTTTTACGAGCCAGCGCAAACGGGTCGCATGGAATTTAAACAAATAATCGAGCTCGTCTGGAAGGTTTGCAATCCCAATGTCCTGATCGATTACATCGGTGACTTATTCTCCATAAGTTCCTCATGGACCCAGACCGCCCTCCGGCAACCGACATCGCCTCTCGCCTACGTGCCCATATCTATCGCATGTCAAGGAAAGCCACATATATTCCTTCTTCCCTGGATATCACAACCTCTGGAATAAGGATTCACACTGGCACCGTGGGCTCGGGGGCAAATGCGATCATCACGAAGGGTGATTTGGTGCAGCACGGGCGCCGTTGCGAGGTCGCAATCAAGAGTATGAAAGCTGCCAGAGGCCGAGAGCATGAAGCCTGGAAGGTATGTCTTATTTTGCGCACGAAGAAAATCAATCGCTGGACCAGGATGTGGATCAGAGCTTTGCCAGCGAGGCTATCCATTGGTGCACTTTACGTCACGAAAATATCGTCCGAGTCTTAGGGATCACACTGGATACGCGTGGCATCAATATAATCACGCCGTTTTTCCAAAATGGAAATATCAGAGTTTACTTGAGGAAACACAGAGCGAATAAGCTCTTATTGGCAAGTAAACTGCACGCTCTCCGTGTACTTCAACTTGATGACGCTTGATTACAGGGCCTCGGTATTGCCAAAGCTTTGCAGTACATCCACAATCAGGAACCTCCCATCTACCACGGGGATCTCAAGGGCGTAAGGACTAGTTTCAACGCATTCCCAGTGCCATTTCTGAGACACTTTATAACTCCAGGATAATGTGCTAGTCGATGACCACGGTCATGCGTGCATCACAGATTTTGGTTTATCCTATGCCTCTGATTCACGCAAGTACCTTGATTCGTCTAATGTGGGTGATGCAAAAGGCCCATCACGTTGGGCGGCACCAGAATTTTGTTTTGGCGATGTTGTCAGAGTCACTGACAAGTCCGACATATTTGCACTTGGTTGTGTCATGTATGAGGTAAGTTTGCAACCATCCGCATCGAATGTACGATGTGTTCAAATTGGTTACTAGATGATCTCTGGGACCGTCCCGTTCATGGGCCTCGAGGATGGGCAGGTCTTACTGGCGGTCGGTCAGGGTAAGCGCCCTACAAGACCAGAAGGGGTTGTTTCTAGTGACCCACTCTGGAGGATAGCCAAGTATTGTTGGTACCAGGATCCTGAGCAACGACCAGACGCGACGCGGCTGGTTAAGAACCTGACTTCTCTAACGAACATCTGATGGTATCTAGCGTCATGTGTACCTGCATCAGTTCTCTGTAACATGCGGATTGCCAATGGCAACAATTCAAGTACCCTCTGATCTTAGAGACCCTGTCAGCGCCAACAAACGATAACGATTTAAAGATATATCAAACACGAATTATTTAAGCAAGACTCCGTGTCCGTATGTTAAATAGAAATGAGGGCATATAGAAGATCCTTGATAGTGCTGGACAACAACCGCACAAAAATGTGCACGAAGAAAATCCAAGCTCGTCGGTCTCACGAACTAGATCCAAACGCTTATAAACTGTAGTACCCTCTCTATCCGTCTTGAAAGAATTATTCGATGGATATTTGTGGCTGGAGAGGAGCACCACCAGTAAAGTATGCTGATTGCCGTTCGGCCATGCCCCCTGGTGTTTTCGGCGAAGATAAGTATTGTTGCTTTGCATTTATATCTGAGTGGGAAGAGAGGAAGAAGTTAATCACCAAGTTTGAACGCGTCCACAACCTGTTGCCGGACAGGCGTATACGACTGACCATGCGTCTTGGAGTCATGCAATCCCTTGTCGAAGTCGTAGAAACATTTGATGCCGACAAGGAAGGTTATCAGCACAAGCAAGAATGCAGTCACCGCTGTGGAAGAGGAAATCAATAAACGACAGGTAGGGAAGCCAGGATGAACTAACTGAAAACAGTGAGCGTTGCACGGGTGGTGATGTACTCGCCCGAAGTGGATGGTATGTAGAACCGCACTAGTTTGTACACTGAAAAGCGGTGTCATGTCGCAAAGGACGGGGATAATCACACTGAGTCCTTACCGACTACAAGAACATCAGTAAGCGATAGGGCTGATCAGTCACCGAGTTTCAGGTCACAGAAAAGGACTTACAGTAGCTCATCGATGCCACCATCAACGCAAGGGCTATCGACATCATCCTGAAGCACAAATTAGTCAACGAAACAGATGGCGAAGATATTGCCGACCATTTGACTTCACGTTGAACAGCATAAGCGCACCCAGCGACAAGGATCAGCACCACAGGAATAGCAGCAATCGTGAGTCCAAACTCGGCGGTGTCAGCGGCAAGAACGACGATGAGCAACTGTCAATACCATGTCGGAGAGCTGTCGACAATGAGAAGAAAGAGTGGTATATATACCTGCATGGTAACCCCAACGAAGCAAAAGAAGTCGAATTTGAGGAGACAGATGAAGATTTGGTAAAATTGGTACATGGCTGTTGGGGATCCGATGAACAAGGATGCTAATAAATGGTGATTCAGCTCACATTTCAACTTGGGGCTAGCCCCCACAACATGGAATATGACCCATCTGTGAATTGTAATGAAGTCACAGGAACTCGATCGGAGACGATGAGCTCACCCAAATTCCCCGTATAGTTGTTTGATCCAGAAGATCAGGAAAAGCCAGGATGCGGCAATAATGCACGGAGCGACAATGAGGAAAGGTTCTACCTTATGGAATATCCAGAGGGTATCATAAAGGGCATCCCGAGTCTCATGCACTTGAAGAGCCGAAAAGACGATAAGTGCGCCATGGAACACTGGAAGACGTCGTTAGTCCACAACATGACAGATAAACCAGGACAGTACAGATGATCCCGAGTAATTGAATGATGTTTCTCAACCGCAAAGCATCGTAAGCCATGGCAAGCTCAAAGATTCTGTAAATACATATTAAGAGCCCGCGAGAGTGACGTTGAAAATGGGCCTACTCTGCTAGAATGAAGAGGGCAAGATAGCAGGACAAGGTCTGTTTCGCGATTAGTATTTTGACATTGAAGCAACTCGGATCAAGTACCTTGGTGCGATTTTGGTCAAAAGTATCGGGGAAGTATTTATGTACCTGTGGACGAGATGTTGTCTACGATCCGAAATCCCGACCCAAAAGTGCTACTCACGACGCCGAAAGTGGATGCAACCATCGCGATGACGATCACGGCCTCTGAAGCACGACTTAGGATAAACAGGTCGAGAAATCGACGACACCGTTACTCACGAACTGCGACTGTGATACATACGTGTGAGTAGCGAGGAACGACTGAAATGCTAAAAACCTGGACATACTTGTGATGATGAAAGCGCGTTGGGCTCGTGTAGCGAGTAGTGGTTCCACCGCCATCCTGGACGGATGATGCAAGCCTGTGGCCGGAGGCTTGACTGTGAGGTTGGGAACAAACCGAGAACGGCGTCAATTCGCAAAGCTGGGCAAATCACCAGTAGGTGGCTGTGCTAATTCAAGCGATGTACCAGATCCACAGCTCGAAGTTGTCATGCAACATGACGCCCATCTATGTCTGTCGAATTAACTATTTGGCTCTAGTATGTGGCCCGAAAACTAGTTCTTCCAGTCGATTCAAGGAGGCTTTGACGAGATGTACAAACACCCTGAATTTCAAAATTCATCACCTCTCAAGACGCTCTCCTTCACCGCCCTCGCAACCCATAGTTCTTCCTCCCACAGCGCCTGGATAGTTTGTTGCATCCATTGGGCCCAGTCATCTTCACCGCTGATTTTTTGCAAGTTACCCGCTGAGAGAGACTTCTCAACCCTCTCGATGAGCGCATCACAGAGAAAAGCAACCGTCTTCCTCCAGGCTTGTTCGTTCTCGACGGAAATCTGTGTCTGCTTACCAGCGACGACGTCTCGCCAAGCCTGGATGAGATTATCGTCTGTAGAGCCCAGCTCCACGGCGAGATAATACAACCTTAGCACAGTGACCAACCGCCACGATGGTTGAGCACCGCTGCCTGGGGTCGAATGCAGCGTCCAATTCCTTCTCAAGAAATCAAGGTCAAAATGACTCGCACAAAGTAGAATGCTTACCCCCAATACCCCTCAGCAACAAGGACAGCTCTTACAGCATCACGGAGTTCCGGGTCGACGAAAATATCCTGTTCAACGAGGTCTTGCACATCAACTTCTCCGCTCGGTAAAGGCCCCTGGTCTGAAAAAGGGTTCACAAACCCATACTCCACAAATAGCGTTTTATTGGAGTGCAATCCGTAGGTCAGATGAATTTCGTCGCCTTCTGCTATGTTCGCGTTTTCACGAGAGATGAATTTAAGCCCTTCGCCGATCAAATTCACGGGAGCAGAATTCCAGATGTCAGCTTTTGACGGGACATGCTCCATCTGTGCTTGAGCTTGCGTGTGGTTGGCAAAGTCGAGAACCGGGCACATAGTGAGGTTATCTGGGTCCGTTTGATGATGTTTCAGGCGGTAGTAGATGCAACGAGTGTTAACTGTTGTGGGAAGAGATATTCACGACTTCCTCAGCAAGTGAGGCCGAGTTACCATTCAGCCAAGCCCACAAAAAATCCATAACTGCATCGACCGATTTAAGGCCATCTGGCAGCCGTCGAACCGCAGCTGTTACAGATGGAGTTTTGCGCTGCATCCCGCTGAGTTTATACTATCTTGTGCTTGGAACGTAAAGACTCACAAGGAATGCATGTACTTGCGACCAGTCTTCCCAAAACCGGGCGTGCAGAGATTGCAATGCCGCTAAGACACCCGGTGGGAGACTCGCCAGGAGTGGGACTTGCTGAATGACCACATCGTTGAGTTTCGACTCGACAAGCCAAGTGAGGGGATGAGCGCTGAAATCCCTGGGCAGTATTGATATATAAGGTCCAAACAAGGGGTCTGCGCTATCTTCATCGGCTTCGGGACGCCACAAGAATAGGTGCATCGAGATCAATTGTACGGCTGTCAATGATTTGGCCACTTGGGTCTGGGTAGGGTATTGTCGTTTAAGCGTCATCTTGTTCATCAGGGCCTTTGGGGGCATCCTGAGGAGGACATTCCCAGTCTATTTTTATAATGATCTATGCATTGTGGTAGGATCGAGCTGTTGAACCACTCACTGCACAGGGCCTGCGCGCAAAGAGGCCGCGACCAGCTGCATGTTTTGTGGTCATTAACAACACAAACTGGAAGAATGCATATTCGTTACTCAACCGTGTGGTATTTCCCTGCACTCGACGAGGAGATTTTGGGCTTGAACGCCATGGCCCTCGAGCCAGGATAGTAACTTGATCCACCTGCGATCGAAGAGCGCTGCCAGTGATGGTTCATTAGTCATGTCAATCGCGATCTTTTGAACGCGATGACCCAGACCTGAACGTTAATTAGTACGCAATAGTTTGGCAGAGTCTCACCTCGACTAGCAGTACACTTGGTAGACTAATAGCTCGTCATGCCAAGACCGCTGAACGGCTCTCCGCAGCGTGTGGGCAGTTTTTCCGGGATCCATTTCTGGAAAATGATAGCAGGAAGATCACGAGACGATGTATCGATTCTGTTCCGTGATCAGGTCGGGCATCCGCCGTCAGAGCGACCCCCTGCTAACTTATCTGCCTCAATCTATCCCAAGCGTACCATCCTACTCACTTTTCCTACCCTTCCTCCACCGCAGAAACATGTCCGTATTCAACGCAACTCGTCTCCTTGGTAAGACGGTTCTCATCACTGGAGCTAGTGCTGGTATCGGCGCGGTGAGTCCCGTCTGAATTTGCAACGAATATTCATTGACCTATACTCTGCACTTCGCACTTAAGGCCACAGCTATCCTGTTCGCCAAGGTAGCTATACTTTCTCAACTCTCCAACCCAATGACAAATATGTATAGGGTGGTGCAAATGTCATCCTCGCTGCTCGCCGTGTGGATGCACTGCAAAAAGTCGTGGAGCAATGTACCGCGGCACACAAAGAAGCTGGTGTCCAGCAAGGTGGCAAATTCGTCCCCATCGCTCTTGACGTTTCCGACAAGAACCAGATCGCATCCCTCTTGGACAAAATTCCCGCTGACCTCCGTACAATTGACATTCTCGGTATGTGACATCCTTTGCGGTCGCGTTCACCCGCATTCAACTGATTACTTTCACTTTCTTTCTCAGTGAACAACGCAGGCTACGTCGTCGGCGTCGACCGCGTCGGCGATCTTTCGCTGGAAAACATGGAGGGCATGTTTGCCACCAACGTCTTTGGACTGATTGCTTTGACCCAGCTGTTCATCAAAGGTGTGTGTCCTATCCTGACTTATTTTTGCCTTACCCATTTGCTTTCAGACTTCAAGGCACGGAAGACGGGTCATATCATTAACCTCGGTTCGATTGCCGGACGAGAGGCTTACGCAGGTGGCAGTCTCTACTGTGCGACTAAGCATGCGGTTAACGCGTTCAGTGGTGCATTGATGAGAGAGCTCGTCGACACTCCCATCAGGGTGACGGAGATCCAACCTGGTATAACATCTCTATCGAAGGAAATACTGGGTTCTGACGCATCGTGGTAGGTATGGTCGAGACCGAATTCTCCGTCGTCCGCTTCAAGGGCAACAAGTCGGCAGCAGAAAAAGTGTACGAAGGTCTGCAACCATGTGAGTTGTAAATCATGTCGACTATTGGTGACTTGCTGATAATAACCTCAGTGGCCGCCGAGGACATTGCAGAGGAGATTGTTTGGGCAGCATCACGCCCTCCTCACGTCAACCTCGCCGAGGTCTTCGTTCTTCCTGCGAACCAAGCATCGGCCACTATCAACTACAGGGCACCCAAGCTTTAAGCTGGACTCCGATTGTGAAATGTAATTATGACATAGAACATCCGATATAAGATGGGAAAGAGTTTGAATAAGGATACAGCAACGATATCATTAACGAAGATGTATTACGAATCATGACAAGGAAAAACTAGCTTTTGCTCTTCTTGCTCTTAGATCTTGTCACCTTCTGAGGGATGGGTTCTGGCTCAATGTCGTTCTCGTAAAGATACTTCTTGACGACAACGTGCTCAGTGACTAGTTCTGGCAGCGGTCGATTCTCAATGTCGACAAGATTTCCAAGGGGGTCCAGAGGAAGGTTCTGAAAGCAGATTGAGAGTCTATTTGAAGAATTTGCAAGGGTGCTCACTTTTGATGTAGGGGCCAAACAACCTCTCGCGCCTACGGCGTCCTTTGGGAGAGATCCCCGCGTAGGGGGTAGTTCATCGAGATAAACGGCAGTCGATAGTCCTCGATGCCACTTGACTTGTTTCGCGGGCTTGGCTTCCTCATATACCACCCCCTCGAACCTTAGTGGCTCGACATTGCGCTCAGGCCGATCAGGTGTCTCGTAATCTTCCTCATCACCCGGACCTCGGCGGTGCTTCTGTAGCACTCCACCCTCATTCTCGTCGTCGTCCGCTTGCCCGCCCAACGAGTCTTGAAATCCGGAGTTTACTTCCGTGTCGCTGGCCCCTGAAACCTCAATCACCCGCGCTCTTCTCTCAGCTCTCTCTTTCCGCCGCATGTCCCTTTCATCTCGTTTTTTCTGTAAAATCGTCTTCATCTTGATCGTTGGGCTTTCTGGCCGAAGACCTGCCTTCTTGATGACCTCTGTTGCGAACACTGAAACGGTCTGTTGATTCTTCGTTGTGTTGGACGTAGTGAGAGCCCTCAGCGCGGTGACACTCATTCCCATGAAGCCATCCCCATCTCCGCGAGTTTGGGGTTTGCGACGAGCTGGCGGCGGTCGTGAGGTGGTATTCGCACTGAAGACATCGAGAACGTATTGTTGTTGCGCCGGTTTGCGCGAACGCGAGGTTCTTCTTGGGCGCTCGGAAGCTTCCTCGGGGTTCATGTCTTGGACAGATGGGAAGAGATTGCGGGCGTCGGTGTCAGCTGTGGGACCATCTTCGGGTACGGGCGAAGAATCTAATCGGTCGTTGCTGTCTTGAGTCTGAAGCGGCTGAGGGGAAGAGGGCCTCTCGTTGGAAGGTTCTTCATTCGATGATGACGAAATGTCCGAGAGGGGAGATGGAGGGGTCGGGACGGAATCTGACGGCGGCGATTGGGTAGAATTCGGTTTCGAGGGCGCGTATCGCGCTGACAGCATCCCATCTACTACTTTACGGAACTTCACAGGCTGGGGGGCCTTCACTGGGCTTAGTTTCGTTGGTTCGGAGCGTAGCCTTGTTGGGGGGAGAGGATGTGAAGGCTTTGGAGCATGCTTCCCGCCTAGCATTCCTGGAACAACCTGGCGGATCATGACAGGATGAGACGCAGCCGCTACCTCTCCACCTCGCTTTCGTTTGAGTGTTCCTGCCGAACGCTGGACATCCACAAGCTGCACGGACATTACATTATTGCTGCTGTTCCCAGCCTCATTGCTCTTGGAAGCGAAACGAAATGCAGAGGCCTGTTGAAAACATGATTCTGAGGGGGACACAGGGCATTCTATGTCACGACTTACGGTAGTGCTAGACGTACCGGACATCGCACCAACAGCGGATTTCCCGTTCTTCGAGGGAGGCTTCGAGGGAGGTCGTGCATATGGCTTACTACCAATGCGCGGAATGCGACTGCTAGCGGAAGGTCGTTTCAATTGGGATTTCGCAGTCCGCTCCGATGCTTCCCCCAACGTAGCACTGGATTCTTTTCTCTCTGCGGCCACAGGCTCGCTCTCTTCAGGAATGGAGGGTGGCAGATCACCGTTTGGCTTCTGTCCAGGAACGAGGGGGAATGGGAGTTTGGTGCCAGATCTCAGAGAAGCAGGGAACATCGGAAAGATGGATTCCTTGGCTTCCCCACCATCGGCATGTTTCGAGAGAGTTGTAGAAGGCTCGAGGGATTGACTGCGAACAGAGATTGTTCCTTGGGCATGTGGCTCGATGGACGCGCTTCTGGCACGGAGAGCAGGTCGCAGAGCCGAGAACTGAACTTCTCCCGCTCTTGTTGGTGAGACTGTTGACCCCATAACAGGTATCCGTTTCGCGGGGGTACGAGATGGGCCATCGAGTGCTGGACGTGAGAAGATGGGGGCTCGTATGGTAGGAAGCCGTCCAATATTAGACTGATCTGACACTGAGACCAGTTGTATGGTCCTTTGCACAGAAGGGACCCCCCGTGCAAACGCAGTTTGGATCGGCACTCTTTGGGCGGGAGTACGAGTAACATCATTAACGTCTGACAATAACTTGAGAGGGGAGGTTAACTTCCGCAGAGAGCTGCCAGCTCGTGCTGGAGTAGGAGCAATGACTGGCCGCTGAACGGTGGTTTGAGAAAAGTCAGGATGGATTGCAGGTTGTACAGGTATTCGAGTCGGTGTTGCTGGTGGGTGTGTGGAGCGCATAGCATCCGCGAGGACGTGCTCAATGGAAGGAGCAGGTTTTGAGGGCGAAAACAGTCCCGCAAGCATCTTGGTAGAGTTGGGAGAAAGGGACTGTAGTCTTTCGTGCGAAGTTGCTTCTGCCGAGACTCCTTGCCCCTCCTTTGATGTGGACGGGAGATTGTTGTCCGCGGGCAGTATTCCTGCTCCGTTACCCTCCCTCCCGTCAGGGTTATTTGCCTCGGTCTCTGATGATAAACCTTCACCTTTGTCGCTCGCCGGAGGGTAGAGCGGAGTCTGAGTGCAGGGAGAAGGCCCAGGACAACCAGCCTGAACAGTGGGTGTATTGGGTTCTGGTGAGCGAACAACGGCCAGCGTTGAAGGAACACCGCAAGCTTCGGGTTCAGCAGGATTGACCATGGTGGTTGCCCGATGTGTTCCACCGAGGAGCTCAGAATGCAGGTTATCCTTTCCTGCCTCATCCCGGTTAGCGGGCTCTGATATGAGCTGTGAAGATGTTGAAAGAATATCATTGAGTAGAGATGGAGTAGAGGGTGCGTTGATTGCGTGGACGCCATCACTTGGCACAGGCATAGCGAAGAGTGTTGGGGATTTGAGATTGTGTTGTACGACGTCGCCAGATACTCTGGCCGGATCGTCGACAGAATCTGGAGTCCAAGGCCTGGATGATGAATCAAAAGCAGACTCTGAATGCTGGTTCAAACGTTCCAACAGGTTGATCGCGCGAAATGGACTCGGAGGCAGCGACATATCGAGCAACGGGAATCGACCATCTCTCCCCGGCGTGTAGTTGGTGCCAGGATGAGCGAGATCCTGGGGAGGAGGGGAGGGATTGCCATGTGCTTGCATGATCCTGCTTGCTAGCACTGTAGATGGTTCTAGTTCCCCGACGTGTAAGAACACAATCGTCTAGTGCGCAGGTCACTCACCGTCTGGAAGAGAATCATTCTCGGGGGTTTCTTCACGAGAAAGCTGGAGGACAACATCGTTTAAGCCGTCAGACTCGTCAGCGCTGCTTTCTTCCAATGTGTCGAGCGTGTCCTCTGGCGGCTTCGGTGGCGGAAGGCAAGACAGGCGTGGTGATCTACGGGCTGGAGAACTGAACGCGTCTGCTTTCAGAATTTGACGTCGCGCGACCTCCGCAATGGCGGACAACTTGGTTGGTTGTGGTGTGTTATCGTGTCCCCAGTGGGTAGATGAGGATCCCACGTCTGTGTCGCCTGCCCCAGAAGATTGGTAGGTCGTTGTGACTGTCTCCATGTCAGCTTGCGTTGCGGACACAGGAATAGCACTGAGGCCTGAGAGGGGCAGGAGGAAGCTATCCGTCAAACGATCATCTCAAGTGCAACGTTCCAGTCGCGTTGGACGCACGTGACTACCGTCAACGACCACATCATTGCATCACCAGGTGCTTGAATCAAGGTCTCTACGTCGCGTAGAATCGTTACAGGAAAATCATATATGTACAAGTAACAGTCTCCATCCTCGCCAGGCGACAGAGATAGGGAAGTGCAATCATAGTGGGTAAAATCATACAACTTCGCTTTGCGATGATGCGTACACGCTTCCGAAACGTCGTCAAAGTCATCCATGGCTTACCGATCTATCAACCGAACGTTGCACGACAGGTGGCTTTAGGCCTTTGTTGAGGAACGCGTCGACGACTCTGCCGCAACAACCTGCGGTTGCTTGAGCTCGTGGGCGGATTTGAGCTAGGAGCGAGGATATCAACTGCGTGTACGTGACTGTTCTAGCTTCGCAAACAAACCTGAAAATTCTCCTTGGCTAACAACTCGATCGCCCTCGTCTGCCTGTTCATCTGCATTTTCATGTCCTCGAGTACTGTCCTCAGGCTTGTTCCGAGGTCACCCTCTGGGGTTGGTACTAGTGTCATTGAAGGAGAACCACGGAGGCGCATTTGATCAGCCAAGTCCTTCATAGCTCGGGGGTCAACAGAAATCCCGCTCCGCTCCGAGAAAGCATTCGTCCTGTCAGTGGCAGTCTCTCTCCAGATATCTGTCAATTGGCGAGGCCCAGGGGTTTCATCGTTGGGCCTTTCTCCGGCGAATCGCTGCGAACGCGATATAGCACGAAGAATACTATCCCTCTCCTTATCCAAAATGGACATAGCATGTCCCAGACGGGAGTCAATCGCCTTGGATATGTCAGCTTCCAGCATGGAGAACAGCGACTTCCACAGCGACTCAAGTTCTTGGACGTGGTCTTCTAGGCGTTCCCTTGTTTTAGTATGGCTGTTAATGACCGATGCAAGTGCAGGAGTCACAGCCATCGCGGCATTAGGAGTAGCTCTGGAAAGCTCCGACGAGAGGCCGGTGAATGCTTTCAGTTTATCCTCCTCTCGATCCAGAAAACAGGTATCCTGGACTATGTCACAGCATAATCTAGTCACAGATTAGTTTCCACCAGCCTTGAATGGCCAAGACCTACTTTGCTAGACGATGGAAAATATCGGAGACATTGGTTGTTGGCCTGGGAATACGTTCAGAGTGCGGCGAGGCGTGCGAGGCGGTGCGGGTCATCCTTTCTGGCTCGGAGGCATGGTGACTGTCACTGAGTCCACTCCTGGAAACGGGTCTATAGAGGGACTGATGACTAGTCAGCGTGAATTGCACATGCTTGTGCTTGACAACTGACTCTCTCCGACAACCTTAGTCGTTGATTTGGGTATGGGTCGCTCTCGCCATTCATTCTTTTCAACGAATAGCTCTGCTCGTGATGTTCGTCACGCTCACGGACATACCGCTCCCACGAATCAAAATCGCGTCTGCGATCTCCCTGTCGAAGTGACAATTCTCGAGGTTCAAGGGCACGAGGCGTGTCCTTCTGTTTGCGCTTGAATAGATCTGCTTGGGGCGGCAAGGGCGAGGAGTGAGGTTGATGCTGGAAAAGGCTGTCAGGGGATACTTGAAGCCTGTTGTTCCCCTGGGATCTCACATCGCGGTTCTGAGGGGAAGGCGTGTCACTAATCCTACGCTTGACCTTGGACCACTGGTAGTCGTTTGGGTGGATGAACCTGCAGTGGAGGAGGTCAGGGCTATCCAGGGACACGCTATCGCGGCTAGTCAGTGGATACGCGCCGACACTTGTTGCCCTGGCTACAGTACGGCTTGATAGGAGTGCCCGCCTCGTCGAAATGCTTGAATACGGGTGATTAGTCGTTGGTAATATGCAGATATGATGACCTACACGACAGCGCTGAGTTTTGTACAGAGACATGATGGCGGTACTCTACCAAGATCCAGTGCGGGTGACTGTGACCTTGTGACTTGGAGTACTACCAAAGACCAAGCAATACTGTCCTGACCGCAGCGGCCCCGCTCGGCGTGCTCTCATTGTTGACAATGACATGAACCGGCCCATTGCAGGAAATTGCGTTTTCACGCATCTTTTCGTGTGCTTGACCGAGTCTTGACCGTCGCGTCACACGTCGACCCGACTTATTTGTCTGGTCAAAACTAGCTCAATGGTCCCGACTTTCTCGCTTTGATCCCGATCCCTGGTCTGCCGGAACCTGCTACCGTTGCGCAGCACTTCCGGCTCCGAACTTCATTCGGGAACGCTTATCTGCAGCGTCCGCCGTCCAGGCATCGTCGGTTCGTGTTCGGTTCAAGTGCTTTCGCTCCCTCGAGTCCATTCTCCCCAACCCAAACGCTCTCGGAACGTCAACATGAGTTTTCTCTTCAACATGTGGTCTCAGGATTGCACCACTGAGGTCAGATACCCTCCCACTCCGGTTCTCATCAAGACCCGAAGTTTGCTTGGAACGGACCACATTTCCCTTCAGAAATTCGTCGAGAAAAGGTGTCCCAGTGTGCATTCCAAGTTTCGTCCCGCTTGGTGGCTTCCAAGGTATATGTATCGTTGATTCGGTTTCTAAATGGAATTAACCTCCATTAGTGGTCACTTCCAGACTCTGTATTGCGTCGTTGGTGATTTCTCGGGAAGAGACAAGGTGGAGTACAACAGGTGACAACACTTGACTGCATTCCATCAATGACTGTCTCATGAAAGGACTATAGGACTCTCCTGCGCCTGAAAGATGGTGGAACATTGTTAGTCTCCCTGAGCTAATTGCCATCATACCATTCGATAGAAATTTTGTGCAGAGGACTTGACTTCACACCAGTTGATCATGGAGAGATGCCACCTGACACGCCAATCGTGGTGGTCATGCACGGGTTGACGGGAGGTATCATCATTTTTATTGCTTGCGAAACTCATTAGCTGAGATTCTTTCAAGGTTCATATGAGTCCTACGTGAGAGCTATACTCGCACCCGCTTGTCGATCAGTCTCACAAGGCGGGCTTGGTTATCGTGCAGTGGTTGTTAATTTCCGCGGATGTGCGTGACGGTTGTGGGCCCATAACGTGATGCTGAACAAACCACTTGCAGGTGCAGGCGTGCCGATCACCAGTCCCCAACTGTACTCTGCGGGCCACACGGACGACATACGACAGGCCCTATTCTATATATCACACCGGTTCCCTGATGCCCCTTTGTTAGGTCTTTCATTTTCCCTCGGAGCAAATGTGATGACTCGGTACATTGCCGAGGAAGAGGAGATGTGCCGCTTTGAATCAGCATGTGTCCTAGGATGTGTAAGTTGTCTTTTGGCATTGTCGGGAGTGAAATTAACATCCTTGATATCACTAGCCGTGGAACCTGACTGCGAATACCCAGAAGTGGGTCTACTTTGTTTCTCCATTCCCCGCTCGCTCAATACTCCTCAGACTTAACTCCACATTCATCGGACGTCAACTTTACTCTAGAAGCATGGGGCAAAACTTGGTCAATATACTCAGCAACCACGTTCCTGCGCTTTCTCGAGACCCCGATCATGACGTCGCTAAAGCTGCAGTCCTGGCCTCGTCATTGAGCCGCCCCACCATTGAGGCCTTCGATGAGACGTTTACCAGGATCGGTGGCGGTTCTTCTCCTCCTTGGCCTTTCGCATCTGCGTTCGACTACTACGAATATGCCTCCAGTCACAAGGTGCTCGGAAAGATTCGTATTCCCTACCTTTCCATCAGTGCCGCCGACGACCCAGTTGTCCAAGAGGTTCCAATGGATGCAAAAGGAAATGAATGGATAGTCATGGTCCTCACCTCCCATGGCGGACACCTTGGATGGTTCGAGTCAGACGACGACTGGGGTCAGGTCAGGCGGTGGGTGCGCAAACCCGTCATCGAGTGGCTCCGTGCCACAGCAGAGGACATTCGTAGGGATAAACGGGAGCCTATGAGACTTCATGAGATAGACGGATTCTTGACAGAGGTGGGACGAGAAAGCCTTGGTTGCAAGGTGGTCGACGGAGAGCCCACAGTTGTCCGTTCCGAAGCGGGACGTGGCATGTTGGCAGGCCTATAAACTTTGATAGATCTAGAGTTGCTAGAATACGGATACAATGCATTCAACCTCGTGGTACATTTTATACTGACAGCGTGATGGCTGGACCGGCTCTTAATCGCTGTCGCTAAAGTGCACGCGATCCTCGTTGTCTTCCTCCTCCACTTGGGTCCGATCGTATTGGCTGAAGTCGACGGAGACAGTCCCCTCCTCCACGAGACTGTCGTCTTCATGTTCAAGATTTCTGTTCCTCTCAAACAGCTGCCGACCTAAGATGGTGTTCGATAGAGAGCAGGAAACAGTCAATGACAAACCAACCAGTCAATCGAGTTCCGGTCCTCCTGAATTCTTCTCTTTCTTTGGGAGTGAGCGCACGTAGTTTTTCCTCTTCTTCCTTTTGTTTTCTTTGTGCCATCTCCTGGTCAAACTTGACCTTCCAGGCCCTGAACGACTCGGGCGTGACAGGGGTTCCACGAGTACGCGCTTCCTCCGCCTTGTAATGTCAACAGTCAGCATTCCTGAGTCATATCTACCCGGGGAAGACCTTACTTCGAGTGCGAGACGCTCCTTTTCTCGCTCTTCTTGGATGCGTGCCTTCACCCGGTTTTCCACTAAGTTTGAGAGCTTCTCTCTGAGGTGCGAAACCAATGTAAAGGTCATCGCCATGCCCTTGTTCTCTTCTCCCTACGTCATGCTCAAGACTTGGACTGTTTCATTGGAGATAGGACATACCACTTCTAAGAGACCCCGAAGCAATTCTTTTTTCTCCGAATCATCTATTTCTCCGTCGAGAGCTTCTAGCTCTAACTCGGGCAGGGCGTCGGGGTAGTCATCCGTGTAAAAAACAGATAATTGGAGTTTAACTTCTTTCGCAGCCGGGCATGAATTGGTGAGGAATGCGGGATCATACCAACTGACTCACATGGTTCTGCTCTGTCTACGACGACGTCTGGCTCGGCATCGATCTGAATCTGCCTGTCCGATATGACTTTGTATGAGCGTTCAGTGGAGAAACACCAAAACAAGTTATGAAACACGGACTTGATAGCTCTGTGGGGTATATTGACTCGAGGACCTAAGAACTTGGTGAACAACGATGCAACGAGCGCGCTGAGGAACACCCAACCTCGAACTCCTCCTGCAGCACGGACTCAGACATATCTTGCAGTGAACCACAGAGTGAACGATAGTGGTTGATCCGATACCCGACGAATTGGTTCCGATAAAGTCGCGTTACCGCGTTTGGGTCGACTCATCGACAAGTTTGTAGCAAACGACAAGGACGACGACGAAACCATGTCGTGGACACGTCAGTTTGCTACAATCCTACAGCACACCCTTTCTCCGTCGACAAGCAGTCGCCCAACATTGACCTGCGCAGCGTTCTCCAGTCGTGGTCTTCGGCAACCTTCGCGGCTCGCCCATACGTCAATGAAACCTGCTTTTGATGTCAAAGAGTTGTTAGGGAAGGCATTGGATTTCAGGGCAACACAGCTAGAACCTAGGACTCCTGCCCAAATATGGGCCCAGAAGAGCGACAGCCTAGACCTCCCTCCTCCTCCAGACACATGGACAGGTAAAGCCTTCCAGTCAGACAACGCTTGAAACGTTAAATGCTAAACACTCCACGTAGGTAGAAGATTGATTGTTCGGAATGGAGATCTTCACTCTGCTTTTCAAGCGCTCAACTCACGCCTGCGAAATAACAACATAGCCAAAGAGCTCTCCCTCGTCGTTCGCCACGAGAAGAAGGGAGACAAACGGGCGCGTCTTCGTAGTGAAAGGTGGAGAAGACGCTTTGCGAACGCGGCACGTAGATCCTCTCTCTGTGTGCACTCAAGCTCATCATCCGCGTTTCAACAGGTCAGAAAGAAGGTACAATTAGTCGACAAAATTCGTCGCCGAGGTGGCTGAGGGAACCGCCCGCATCGTTAAACCTTGCATGCTACACGATTGTAGGTCCGATTCGACACCCACCCACATGTCCTATAGATTCCTCGCTACAGAATTTTTCTGCGCATGCAGGACATAATGTGATATACACCTTGCTCGGATCATGTTGAGCCAGCAGTTGAGCCAACTTTGTGTGTAACATTTTGATATGCACTTACTTCATGACAAGAAGCTTTCGCGGTGCGTGGGTACAGTAAGGTCAGATTTAGTCTCGAGAGACGACTTATAAGGGTGAGAAATGCATGGGGCGCATCTTTTTGTTGTGGGGTTTGCCTGCGGCTTTTGCCCAAAAGTCAAAGACCCTTCAACGGCTGTTTCATTCTGTCCTCAACTCCCTTTACCCCACCTTATGAAACGCCGCTTGATTGATGGCGATCACTCTCCAGTGTGTGATTGAAGTCACCTCATGTCTTTCTTGTAATTCAATTCACTGACGGCAAACTCTAAGACCCTATCGAGCTTCCAAAGCTCCGGTGAGTCGAGCAGCCTTTGAGCGGCTTTATCAGTTAGGAAGGTGCGTGACGACAATGGACTGAATCCTGATCCACCTCGATTATTTCTTCCACGCGTCTTCACCTCATGTTTACCACGATGGACCGATGTATGGAATATTCTTCCCCCGGATGCACTGGTTTATGGCGTCGGAGATAAATCCTGGCTACCCACTAATCGTACGCACCACGCGAAAGCACACGAAAGGACTGAGTTCATCTCACCATTCCGCCGAAGGAAATGAGATGAAAGCGTATGCTGATGAATGGTACAGAAAATATTGCTGGAATGCATGGAGTTATGCTTGACTCCTCATCAAACAAACCGCCGTGCGTTTCATTCCATCTAAGGAACCAACGAAAAGGAACCGCGTACTAGTTCGCGCAGCATCTTCTGTGTCGTGTTCTGGCCCACTGAGTTCTACGACGTATCTGCCTCGCCTGGCCGGGTCTGTCAATGTGACCGGTGACCGCTGAGGGAATGAGGTTTCCGTGCGCGTTTGTGACACAAGCGGGGCATCCACATAAAAAGGTTCCAGCCATGACAGCAGTCTCGTCAACTGGATACAACTCTCTACACTCTCGAGCTCGCCCAAGCTCAGGTTTTCTTCAGTCCGTCTCTCGCTATATTCCTATCTTCCACTAGAAAGAATGTGTCACAATGTGGGTACCCTGCTCGCTGCGTGCGCAGCAGAATGGACGATTGACTGTCCATTCGCTCCAGATTATTGACGGCCGCTACCACACTCCCTGCGGGCATTTCATATCCATGTCTACGCGTGTCCAAGACTGCTTGAGACCTAACTGTCTCTTCAGCAGGAGGCACGTGCATCCCGTCGGTGAGGTCATGTTCGATGACGTCTATGAACGCGAGTGAGCTAACTTGACCCCAAGGATGCAAATCCCAGTCTTGTATTAGGTTGATGGCATTGCCAGTCAAAAACCCAATTCGCATTAGTCCTGCGGTCTGTGCCAGCTGCCAGATTGGCGGCGGACAGGTGCCAATAAGGGCGATGGAATCGTGAAAACGTTCAGGTTGTGATGGCGCAGCGCTGGCGCTCGCTGCCTGCTGTTAGCATACAATGCACCTTATAATCGTTTAAATAATGGGATATATTATTATTTGGGTGACGGATCAATTCCGGTTAATACTTATTGGCCTGCAGATGATTGAGCGAGGGGCCAGGAACGTTCATGAGAGACCAGAATTCCGGTGTCATAGGGTCCGATTTCTCTCTCCAGCGATTGCACATGGGGTAGGGAAGGTTGTCGTACTAAATGTTGCGCTTGCGTTCTACTCGTCATTTAGGAACTTGGAAGGGTGCCGAAATTGGAATCAGAGGGTATGGCTTCACCAGCACGTGGTCGAAGACCGAGAAGTATGATTTTATGGATAATTCGGCCTCGTGCGAGCCGAGATGATCAGTAAACGTTAAGTTAGCTGGATGTGGTCGTGGGACTCACCGTAGTACATACAGCAGCTCAATACAGACAGCAACCCGACCTGGGAGGTGTGGTTTCAAAAAGTGTACTTAAAAGACACGTACGCGCGATCTCAAAGTAGCGATTGATCGTTTCGTGAGTGGATCCGGACCATGTCGACGTCGCTGGTCAAGTTGGGTTTCCGATCAAAGTTCGCTCAAAAGATTACCAAATCAAGCTCAAGTGTTGTACTGCTTTTGGCACGTCTTGTCTTTTTGGACTTGCAAGTTGTTCAGACTTCGAACAATAAGTTCACTGTCGGCTTATTGTGTCAAGTTTCTATGGGGATACCGCTCCAGGTGGCTAGATCATGGTACCTCGTACGTGTCGTATTCCAAGGTCGACACCGTCTCTACCCTGTTCTCTTCTCAAACCATGACATCAAGAGCAACTGACAATCTGGAGCACTACATACACGAAGCAAGGCTTCCAACCATGCCTTTCAGTTCTCCACCCGGAGAACTACCGTTACCCAACGTGTCATTAAACGTCCGCCCGGAGCGGTATCGCAAATTGAAGGTGGTGCACACGCTCGACGACAAGCTTTTCAGCGATCTCATTCTGGACTGTCAGTCAACGCCGATGTTCAAGCTGATGGCCCGGGTAGCTAACGACTTATTTAGGGGTCGAGGAGTTCGTGCCGCGGGAACCACTGGGCGTCGAAGATGAGGATGAGTGCACGGGTGCACGCCTGACGATCCCTTGTGAACCGTTTTCCATAGCCCCGTTGCTGCTCGCGCGCGCTGAAGACATTGAACGGTATGTATGATCAGTGGCTTTGATGTATCTGTCCTCTGATCATGATAAAAGCTTGTATATGTGGCTCGATATGTTCCCTCTGGAGACAATCCGACGCATACTGCATCTCACGTATAAGGATTCAAGTTCATGGAAGTTCGTCGTCTCTGAGGAAAGGTCATTGATGAAAACCCTTACGTGGTCACACGCTACCATTGATCAGGGCAAAAACACACGGGTGAAGAATGAGCTGGGGCTATTCTTGATGTCACCTTGGGTGCTATCTTCCAAGGATTTGCAAGAATTTTCTCGCGGACAGTTGGTATGTACTGTATTATTCGAGATTATTGACGTGTCTAATGGCTACTAGTTTCCCGATCGCTCATCTGG